>PVHT020000229.1:5239295-5469309 GCA_004024745.2 Catagonus wagneri | reverse complement strand
TGGAGTTCCCTTCGTGGCTCAGTGGTTAATGAATCCGACTAAGAACCATGAGGCTGCGGGTTCGATCCCTGGCCTCGCTCAGTGGGTTAAGGATCCCGCGTTGCCGTGAGCTGTGGTGTAGGTTGCAGACGCGGCTCGGATCCCGCGTTGCTGTGGCTGTGGCGAAGGCCGGCGGCTACAGCTCCTGTTAGACCCCTAGCCTGGGAACCTCCATATGCCGCGGGTGCAGCTCTAGATAAGGCAAAAAAGACAAAAAAAAAAAAAAAAAGAATTTGTTGCTGACCTGTTCAACGCATGCAGACTGTAGTTTCTGCTTAACCTTTGACCGCCCCCCGCCACCAGGACTTCACTGCCGTTTCTACTTTACTCTGCATCTGCCTGGGCTTGCCGGGTGGCTGCCTGGCTGAGTGTCAGTGGCTGAACAGTGAACGGTTATCATGAGAAGGAGGCCAGGCTGTGGGTCACCTTGCTACACCTGAACTGAGAGAGAGCAGGGCTGTGACAGACAGGAAGGGTTTGGCCGTTGACTCAGACACGTCCACTGGGTTGGGAAAAACAGCAATAGAAGTTTGGACGTAGAGACAACCATCCGCTCCCTGGAGATTATGATGGTAGCCCAGGCGGAGAGACACAGTCAGAACAAAAATGGTGATTTCCTGGGCCGGGCGGAGGCACGTGACAGATGGCCACCCTGGCAGTCAGCCCAGGCTGGCTGGGTGGGCGGTTGGACGACGGCCCCAACCGTGGAGCTGGAGGTGGGGGCTGGATTCTGCTCACTGTGTGTTAAAGCTCAGTTTGATTGGATGGGGCGGTAAAGGGGTGATGCTGGAGTAACAGGTACGAGAGGGGAGGCATGTGGGCTCATATGGATTTCAGGGCGGAAGCTTGGTGTTCACAGCTGGCAGATGCCCTCCTGATAACCTGTTTCAAAATCAGGTACACCGTTGCTGACTCCTCTGTGAATTAGGACGGAGCTACTGAATGCACTCCTCTTTTCCCTTTCATCGTCCTGTCCTAATTCTCTGCCACAGATGTGGCTGGAAAGGGCCTGGGGCAATGGAGGGACATGGAGTCTCAGAAGCAGGGGATCTAGTTCAGGTAGGACCTTGTGAGAACTTGGGAAGTAAGGGGGCCTGCGACCCGCTTCACTCACTGTCTGACCTTTCATGCGTCATTGTCCCCAGGTCCAACCAAGACCCACAGGATGAGATTAAACACATTTTCCTACATTTCAGGTGATACAGAAACCAAATGCAAATTATCCGTGTTGACAATCTTTTTATAGATACTGATCTTATTCTCAACTGTCACTCTTTGCATTTGGTAAAGTTAATGATCTTATGTACACAAATATTTCAATAAGAACTACACCAAAATTGCTGGATTTTTGTCACCCAGAATTTTTTAAGATCAATCTTTGTTAAGCCAGTCCAGTTCTCTGATAACATTTCCATAAAACAGTTAAACCATTTTTTACTTTTACTTATTTACTTATTTAGTTATTTATTTAATTTATTTTTGTCTTTTTAGGGCCACACCCATGTAATATGGAGGTTCACAGGCTAGGGGTCCAGTGGGAGCTGTAGCCACTGACCTACAGCAATGTGTGATCCAAGCTGCATCTGTGACCTACACCACAGCTCATGGCAACGTCAGATCCTTAACCCACTGAATGAGGCCAGGGATCAAACCTGCATCCTCAAGGATGCTAGTAGGATTCTTTAGCTGCTGAACCATGACGGGAGCTCCCTATTTTTTTTTTAATTTTTGTTTGAATAAAGAGAACATAATTAGGATCAATTAATTTTCTGGTTGGACTAATTTATTCTGACTCAACTGTTACCTAGTTGTACATACTGTGATTATGAGTGTTCTTTTGTAGAAATGATTTCTACCTAGCTTGTTTCTTAGGCTATTTTTGTAAATATGTAAAGATTTAATTCTTCCATAACTTGTGGCTAATAAGCATTTAAAATCGTATGTAATTTTAGATACCTTCTTTTTTTTTTAAAGAATTTTTCTACCAAGTGTTTCCCACTTTTAGTTCTTCAGTTTTTCTTCTGTAACAAATTTTACAACATACAGTTTTAGTTAGTTTTATTTTGTGTTGATTTGTATTTTCCATTAACATTTGATAAGAATTAGAGGGCTGCTAGTTGTTAAGTTTTTATTGGTACAATGGGCAAAAAGCACAGTCTTAGGAACTGGATGCAGGGCAGAGTCTAAAGTGGGGTCAATGTCTTGCACTTGACCCATCCTGCCTCTCACCAGCCTGCCATGATGTCCCAGCCCATTAACCCTTAGCGTGCAGTGAGGCCTGTAAGGAAGATATTAGCGCTTTGACACAGGTGCCGGTTTTACCAATAGGGAGGGGTGGTGGGGAGCAGGGAAGGAAGAGTCCAAGAGACAATGACTGCTTCATTATGACGAAATTCTGGAACAAAGCAAAAAAGTTGCATATCCCTTTGACAATAAATTTTGGCCCAAGAGTATTGGGCCCATATTCCAAAGTCGCGAATATGCATCTTTTTAATTTACCACCAAACGTTATGAGAGATCTAAGGACTTAACAGATAGGGTAAGAAAGACTGTTCTGAGCACTTTAAGGAAAAGTCTAAAATTTGAAGAACTGAAGTTCCCGTCGTGGCTCAGCGGTTAACGAATCCGACTAGGAACCATGAGGTCGCGGGTTCGATCCCTGGCCTCGCTCAGTGGGTTAAGGATCCGGCGTTGCCGTGAGCTGTGGTGTAGGTCGCAGACGCGGCTCGGATCCCGCGTTGCTGTGGCTGTGGCGCAGGCCGGCGGCTACAGCTCCTGTTAGACCCCTAGCCTGGGAACCTCCACATGCCGCGGGTGCGGCTCTACATAAGGCAAAAAGACCAAAAAAAAAAAAGGGAAAAAGAAAAAGAAATAAAAAAATTTGAAGAGCTGGTGTAAAGTGAGGAAGACTGGACCTAGAGATTACCATACTAAGTGAAGTGAGTCAATCGGAGAAAGAGAAATATAACAGGACATCGGTTATATATGGAACCTAAACAATGTGATACAAATGAATTCATTCACAAAACAGAAATAGACTCACAGATGTAGAAAACAAACTTATGGTTACCAAAGGGGATAATAGTATAGAGGACAGATAAATTAGGAATTCGGGATTAACATATACACACTATTATGTATAAAACAGATAAACAACAAAGACCTACTCTATAGCACAAGGACTTGATATCTTATAATTATCTGTAATGGAAGAGTGTCTGGAAAAGAACAGAAACATACACGTATAACTGAATCACTTTGTTGTATAACTGAAGCTAACACATTTTAAATTGACTATACTTCAATTTAAAAGACAGTTTAAAAAAAAAAAAAGACTGAGCTAAATGCAGAAAACAAAGAGTATGAATTGTATTGGAAAGAACAGGAATGTGGTGCCAGAAGACCCGGTTTCCAGTCCCAGTGTGTCCTTCTAACTTAGGGGACTTAGGCCCATTTACTTAGCTTCCTTGAGTCTCCGTTTCCTCATCTACAAAACCCCGAACATCTCAAAAGTTGGTTGCGAAGCATGCAAAAGCTTACTTAGTGGCGGTCGTGAAAAGTTGAAAGAAGAGTTTTCTTTTCACAGGAAAGCTCCCATCCTGTCCTGTCCTTTTTTCTCCCTTCTTTTCCCATTACTTTTCCTTCTCCTTTCTTTGGGGTAGGGGCTGGCCACACCGGAAAGATCAACTTATGATTTGATCAGTGGACCTAGAGATGGACTTTATCCATGTGGGCAATCAGTCAATCAGTCAATCAGTTATGCTGATGTAATGAAGCCTCAATTCAGTCTGGGCACAGAAGCTGAGGTTGAGCTTCCCGGAATGGCAACAGTCAGCAAGTATCTTCACACACGAATGCTGGGACCTCCTGGGGACAGTGGAAATGTCACATTTGAGACTTTCCTAGACTCTGCCCTAGGCAGCTCTTCCTTTGGCTGATTTTAATGTATTCTTTCCCTGTAATAAATGGGACTGCTCTGACTATAATAGTTTGTGAATCTATCTAGTGGATTATGGACTCTGAGCGTGGTTTTGGGAAACCCTCAAACCCAGTTGTTTTCAGAAATGAGGATGACCTTATGTGGACTCGTCTTGCTAACTTTTTAGTTGGACCCTAACTCCTTGCCTTTAGAGTCAGAAGTTTTATTTAGCATTGGCAGTTGGGAGAACTATGTCCTTAACCTTGAACTTTTAGCAAACCCCAGGTACCATACCACTGTTTTTTACTTTTTCCTCAAAATTTTGAAAAAACCTTATGTCATCTTTGTCATCTTTGGTGGTCTCTGGAATGGAAGAAAGAAAACATTTTTTCAGGTACTGATTTGTTTTGAGCCGTGGGCCAAATGCAATAGAAATGGTGCAGTTTAAGTTCCTTCAAGTGGACATTTAGAAAAGTTTGTCCATGTTACTTATATGGCTAATTTACTCCACAAACGCTAATGTAGCGCTTACCATGGGCCAGGCATTGTTCTAAATGTTTTGTATGTATTAACTCATTTGATATAATGACCATTGAGTCAAGCTTTATTATTATTATTCCCATTATCACAAAAGTGAGCAAACTGGGGCCGGGATAACAAAATAATCTGCTCAAGTTCCCACAGCCAACAAATAATTGAGCCGCTCAGAAACTCAGGCTCCAGAGCTGTTCTGCAGCCCTTTTGTTTTTAAGGCTGTGGATTCAAACACTTGAGTATTAGATGAAAAGGAGCTCAATCTAGTGGGGGAGGCAGATTTATAAGCAAACAAAAATATTACCATACAAGTTCTACAATAGAGTGCAGAAGTGGGAGAAACAAATCAGAATTCCTTCAACTGGAAAAGTGAGATTTTTACTCAACTCTCTTCTTCATGCCTCATAACCAATTCATCTCCACATTTGTCAATTTTACCCTCTACCTCACCCCAGATTATCTTGAAGCCATTCTTTGCTGCGAATATCTTTCCCCAGACTGTAACTTGTCTTTTAACTTTGCTGATAATGTCTTTCATTAAACAGAAGTTTGAAATTTTAATGTAAAATATTTTTATATGACCCTACTGCAAGTCATAAAGACATTATATTTGCTTCCAAAAGTTAAAAAAATTATCTCTTCAGATTTAGGTATTAGACCATTTGTTAGACCTAGAATTTACTTTTGTGCACTGTATGTGCTAAGAATGTAGTTTTTTTTTCTTATCAATAACCATTTGCTTAGCTTCAATGATTCGAATCCATGTATTTATGGTCTATTTCTGAATTTTCTATTCTGGTTCTTTGGTGTGTTTATTTTCACATGAAGAAATGCACTTCATTCATGAATATAACTTCACAACTACAGATTTAACACAAAATTAATACATAAATATAATTTTGTAATAACATAGATATAAAAAATAATGTAAGTATACCTTTATGTTAGATAGAATAAATGTTCCTATCTTGTTCTTAAAGATTGTCTTCGTTATTTCGTCCTTTCTTTCTTTCTTTTCGTTATATCTTAAGAAATGTATCAACTTATCAGAGACTCACACACATATATATAAGCACAAATGTACTGAATTTTGATTGCTATTCCATTGACTTTATAGATTAATTTTTTCACAATAGACTTTATAGATTAATTTTTTACAATATTGACTTTTCCTATCATTTAATGTAGAATTCCACTTATTTCGGTCTTCTTTGATGTTTTCCTATAGTTTTCTAGTTATCTCCACACAGTTCGGGTACATCATTTGTTAGGTTTTTTTTTTTTTTGGTAGGTAACTTACTGTTGTTTTCAAGTTACCTCTGTCCCTTGTATTTTTTTTTTTTTTTGATTAACAGTTAGCTATTGGTATAAAGAAATGTCATTGATTTTTACATGTCATTCTGTATCCAGCTCCCTTACTCAACTCTTAATTAAATCCAATAACTTGTTTCCTTTGAGGTTTACATACAAAAATGTGCTCTGTGATTTATGGAAGTATTTATATTTTTCTAATCCCTATATTTTGTATTCTTTTTATTTTCTCATTGTTTTGGCTAGGACCTCCAGGGCAAAGTCAAAGAGAAGCAGAGCTAAAGGGCACCGTGATCTCCTCTTGCTGGTGGTAACACCCTGTACAGTCCCTTTTCCTGAGTGTAGGTGGGACTTGTGGCTTGCTTCTAGACAACAGAATCTAGCGAAGGTAATGAGATGCCACTCTCATGAAAATTTATTTAAAAAGTAAAACACTAACTCAAGTAGTTTGGCTAATTAAATTATTTCAGTTAATTGTTACATTAATTAATTTTAGTTAAGTAAAAAGTTCTTGTAGAGAATTTAAAATTAAAAGATTCTCTTTGCCGGTGTGAAGATATAAGCTTCCATGTTATTGTGAGAAGGTCACATAGGAAGAAACTGCAGGCGGCCTATAGGAACTGAGACCGTTCTCTGTCAGTAAGAAAATGGAACATTAGTCATACGATTGTCAAATCATGTGATTCCACTTGGTTGTGGTGTATAATTATTTTTATTCATTGTCGGATTTGATCTGTTAATATTTTGTTGAAGATTTTTGCATCATGTTCATGAGAAATACTGGTCTGTAGTTTTCCTTCCTTGTAATGGCTTTGTCTGGTTTTGGTATTAGGGTAATTCTGGCTTCATAGAATAAGCCAGGAAGCAGTCTTTCTGCTTCTATCTTCTGGAAGAGATTAAAGAGAATTGATGCAATATCTCCTTGAAATGTTTGGCAAAATTCACTAGTAAACCCATCTGGGCATGATTTTCTGTTTTGGATGGTTATTAATTACTGGTTCAGTTTCTTTCATAGATTCAGGCTTATTCAGCTAGTCTGGTTTCCTTTGTGTGAGTTCTGTCAGATTGGGTCTTTTAAGGAATTAGTCCACTTCATCTAGGTTATCAGATTTCTGGGGATAGAGTTGTTCATAGTATTTCTTTATTATGATTTAATTTCCTTGGGATCTGTAGTGATGTCCCCTCTTTCATTTGATTTCTATTATTAGTAATTTGTGTCTTTTCTCTTTCTTCTTACGTAGTCTGGCTAGAGGCTTATCAAAAAACTATCTTTTCAAAGAACTGCTTTTAGTTTCATTGATTGTGTCTGCTTTTGATGATGATTAGATTGTAGTTTCATTCATTCTAAATCACTCTTGAATTTCTTTTAAAAGCCTAAACAGTGTGCATTTAGCACTTGCATTTTTGTTGGCGAACATGTGCGGAGAAGACTGCCTGCAAATTATACTCATACTGTTCTCATTTGCACCAATGATTTAGTGGTCACATTGTGTATTTAAATACTCATCTCCTAATCTCTAACTGACTTCACTTAGAGTTGCTATAATATGTAATTAATCTCTGTTATATCCCCCTTTTTGAGCTCAAATAATTTTTTTTTTCTGGCTAAGAGCCAGAGTAAGAGACATAACCAAAACATACCTTGTCATAAACAGGGGTGTCTAAAATACACATTATATTTTTAATAATGAACTTACTTACATAATGATATCTTTGCCACATCACATTTTAAGACTCAAGGGAAAATAGGGGTATGTTCTGTGCTGCCTAGCACCTGCTTATTGAAGTAATATTGTTCCAAGTATGATGTTTATCACAGAAGCAGTTAAAAAAATCTTATATGTCACCGAGTTCCCTGAAATCTACTAAATAATTAAGTGTCTTGATTTTTCCATCCAGAAAGAGTCCTTAGAGATCATTTAATTCAATCCCCTCCTTTTATGTTTAAGGAAACAGTGTCAGAGGAGTAAATGAAATGCCCCAGACTATAGAGAGGAATCCTGGTTAGGTTCCCCCTGCCCTTGGATCTGCTTGTTAAAGAGCCCTAAATAATTCTTTTATTTTTATTTTTAAGGCCACACCTATAGCATATGGACATTACGAGGCTAAGGGTTGGATCAAAGCTGCAGCTGCTGGCCTACAGCACAACCACAGCAACACTGGATCTCTAACCCAACAAGCAAGGCCAGGGATCACACCTCGTGGAGACTATGTCAGGTTCTTAACCAGCTGAGCCACAATGGGAACTCCCCCAAATAATTCCTAACTGTGACTAACACTTCCTCATGCGAGTTGCTATCCCTTAAGGAAGCGTGGTATTTCTGGGGTTAGCTGCTGGTTTGCACGCTGTAGTCAGGGCCCAGGGGTAGGCGCTGCTATGGAGTATTGCCACACACAGTCTGCTCTTCAAAGCGAAGTTCTTGGACCTGAACTCCTTCATTCCAACCTGGTGCTCAACTATTTGCTGCTTGGGCGCGCTGGTTGATAGGATCATTGAACTTTGTTCCTAAAGGATTCAAACTCTTCAAAAGGATTTCTTCCATGCCAGCATGCTCATCAATATTGTCTGATTTTTAAAAAAATTTTCAGTCGCACCTGTGGTATGTGGAATTTCTTGGGCCAGGGACTGAACTTGTAGCACCTCAGTAACCAGAAGCACAGCAGTGACACCACCGGATCCTCAACCTGCTGAGCCACCAGGGAACTCCATGTTTGATGTTTTTAATAATAGATGATCAAGACCTTTCCTAATTGAAACGTCAGGTTGAATCGAGCTACTTTCTAACTCCCTGTCTCAAGTCATATTTTGGGAGCACATTAACTAACGGCTTTGCTGAAACCTATAGAGAGGCTAAAACCCATGCAGCCCTACCCACTTTCTCTTTCACTTAACTACAGTCCAGCAAAAAAAAAAAAAAAAAAAAACAACAAAAAAAAAAACAATAGAGTTCCCATAGTGGCTCAGCAGAATGAACCTAACTAGTATCCATGAAGATGCAGGTTTGATCCCTGACCTTGCTCAGTGGGTTAAGGATCGATCTAGCATTGCCGTGAGCTGCAGTATTGATAACAGACGCGGCTTGGATCCCGCATTGCTGTGGCTGTGGTGTAGGCCGGCAGCTACAGCTCCTATTTGACCCCTAGCCTAGGAACTTCCATATGCTATGGGTGTGGCCCTAAAAAGCCAAAAGGGGGAAAAAATGGAATTTCCCATGCCAGTTATCTGTGGCCTCTTGTTGTGGGTTTTGTATTTAGGAACTTTTGGACAAAGGAACCATAGACCAACCAATTTCAGAAGTTATTTTCCTGACGTGATTCCTGGGCATGCTCTGATAACTTCTCCAAACACTTATTGGGCAACAGGGCTCGGCTCCTGAGTTCCAGCTCTGTAACTGGCAACGCCAGATTTCTGTTGTGTCCCACACGTTGCTGTGACTGTCCGTTTGTATAGAGTAACTGCTCCTCTGTGCCTAATTCTATGGTTTTTTTTTCCTCTGTAAATAACTACAAAGGAGAAAAAACTAAAATAAGTACAGCAAGTCGGCTTGTTTTGACCAAGTTGGCAATTAATTCATTCCGTGTGCTGGCAGTTGCAATCAACAACTGCAGCAAGAGCAGCATCTTCTGGATGAACAGAAGAAATGAAAAGAGAAAGATGGGGAAAGGATCTGAGATCTTGGTGCACAGGCTTCATGGCTGTACATGCAGAGGCTGGGATTTATTTCCAAGTGTGTGCAAGCAGCTCTCAGAGGTAAGAGGTAACCCGCGCCTGTGGGTGGACAAGGAGGAGGAAAGCTTTTATTACATCTGTCTCCAAATGGGAGAGGAGAATGCATATCTAAGCACCTGCTATATTTCAGAAAGAAGGGCGCCAAGGGCCACCCCCTTTCCGTTCATGTGGACGCCTTACAAGAGAACCACATTTCCAGCAGGAGTTCCTGCGCAGGTGAAAGACCCCCCAAGAGGAGATTCTTTTCTTACAGCACGTGTGCGCGAGAGTGATACTGAAATGGACCTGAGAACTGGAGGATGACCGGGCAAGGCAGAAATACTGCAGAGCGGCTCTGGTCAAACTGAATTTGGCTGTTTACGACTATTTAGACCAGTGAGGCCACCACTCCCCCCTTCCCGCTGCCTTCATTAGCTTCTGCTAATTTCCTGGCGGAAATTTCTCTTTTCATTTGTGGTTCCAAATGCTTGAGAGACTGAGCGCGCGCGCATGCGCACTCCCCCCCATATCTCCATCTCCTTCTCTTATGCTCATCCTCACGGGCCTCCAGGTTCGATGCAGGCAGGGTAGTGTCGCAGCTTTCCCTCCTCACACTGTGTGGTGGCCTTGAGCCCTGTCCCTTTGCCACTAGCTGCTACGTAGCAGTGCACAGTTTTTCTTGGGGGTTGGAACTTGTTTTTCTTTCATTGATTTTACTTCCTATATTCTTTCTTAAATGAAGAAAAAAAAAAAACAAGATCTTGGCACATAGCCTATCTTTTGAAAAAAGGCAGTTCTGGTTTCCATTTCTAAGAGGATTTTGGCAGTATATGTCACAGTGCTGGATATTTTATTGCATGTATCAATCAAACCCTGTGCATATGAGAACAGCCCTGTCTAGAAAATGACCAAGAGGACTGATACCATTTTCTAATTCATAAAACTAAAGGATGGTAACTCCTTTATAGTCAGTTTTGATAAATCCGGTTTTTTAAAAATCAGGCATCCAGTGTTTGCAAATTCAAAACAAATTCAAATAAAAAAAAATGGGAATTCGTTTTAAAGATTTGGAGTTCGCTCAAGGAATCTAAGGAAAAGTTAAAGACCCCAGCTACAGAAGTGGCCAGGATGCAGAGGGGGCCCCGTGACAGCTGGAAGTTGCACTGCAGCTGACGGCCACACCAGATCCGTGAGCAGATCGTGCTTCTTGGCTTTTTCTGTATGGCAGAAACAGTGGTATGGGCTTTGCTTTCCACCACTGAAAAGCTTCTGATCCAACTCCTTCAGACCCGAGTTCAAATGGGCAGTGTGGGGTTTACTGGCACAGCTCGCTGCAGGTGCTCACCTCCGAACAACCAGCTGTAGCAGGAGAGATGGGACACTGGATTGGCCCTTCCTGGGGTTTGGTACCCACCACTGGGTCCGTGCACTGTGGGCAGAGGATGTGGGTCGTGTCGTACTTACACGGATGTTTCACGCAGATCCAGGAAAGACTGAGCAGAAAATGCCAGAGGTATTGTCTACGCAGTTCAACCCTATTTGGAGAACTGCCTTTCGTGCATGTTTTCTTTACAACTTTGCCGATTATAGGAAAATAATATATTTCTTTAACTTAGGGAGGAATGAAACCCTCCTTAAGGATTTGTGTTTGTGCCTGGGGGATATTTTTGGCTGTAGGAGGTTAGGCCCCCACTCTCCCCAGAGTGAGCTCTGATGGCATTAAATACAGGCCTCAGTAAGAACCAAAAACAAATGGATGTTAGCCAACATTGTGGTTGGAAGAGTATTGTGTTTCTTCTAATTAAAGGCTCTTAGGCAGCAGCTGGGCTGAGAAAATGCTCTACAAAGATCGACACCTTACAGGAGTTTCTGTTGTGGCTCAGCGGTTAACGAACCCAACTAGTATCCATGAGGACACGGGTTTGATCCCTGGCCTCGCTCAGTGTGTTAAGAATCTGGCGTGGCCGTGAGCTGTGGTATAGATCACAGACTTGGCTGGGAATTGGCGTTGCTGTGGCTGCGGTATAGGTTGGCAGCTACAGCTCCGATCTGATGCCTAGCCAGAGAACCACCATATGTCGCTAGTGCAGCCCGAAAAAGACAAAAAAAAAAAAAATCAGCATCTTATAGCATGCTGATTTTCAGTGAACTGTGAGCTGGGATTCATTACCACACAGCTCTACCTGCCACTTGTGAGAGTCATTGCTCTCCATTGTTTTCATCGTCACTACAGTGCGGCCAGCATGGCAGCATTCCCAACACACTCCATCCCCCTGGTAACTCCATGCAAACAAGGATTGCCACGCTGGTATAAACATTTGAAAGCTTCTCATCCCTAGCTTGAAGATGACCAGGGTGACTGGCTGATGATGCCCACTTTGCTTTGTGATGGGAGCTGTCATCAAAATCATTGAAAGTAATGCAATATTCCAGTAATGTCAGCAGGAATACTCTTCAAGGTCTTCTAGTCTGCAGGAAGAATTTGCATCAGCCTAATCACATGCAGAAGTCTTAAAGATATAGCAAGGTTGGGAAGACATGCATTGGAAATTCCCAACTTCTTCTGCCTACCAGGTAGTAAATACAATCACCCTGCTGAGGAGAAAGTGGACAATCAGAGGCATGTGAATCAAGAAAGGGAAAAAAGAATCAACAAGGCTTGTGAAAATACTGTGTAGTGTAAGAAATGGTAAATGGTTCATTAAAGATAAAAAGAAAAAAAATTGCATAAGATTAAAAACTGTTAACGAGAGGGATCCAAAGTAAATCTTTCAAAGCACCTCTTTTGTGTTCTCAGTAGAATTCTCAGAAGCCTGTCCTCTGTCAAACAAAAGGGGAAAAAGATGATAAGACAGTATGACTAAGATTGAAAAGGAGCTGCTTCGACTGTAGGAAGAGATTGCAAAATCTCAAAAATATTAGATAAATTTCTAATAAAGAAATTTAGATGCTTCAAAGGATCTATTTTTTAGTGCTCTATGAACACTGGTATTTCCCCCCCCAAAATATGTTATCATTTTTTAAAATGCGTCCAATGTAATCCAAATGGCTTATTTCTATAACGATGATCACCTACTTTTAAAAATACTCAAACAAACTCATCTTTAACAGGTAGAACTCTAAAATAGTTCCTCACTATAAATTTTAGGACAATTTTCCTTTCTCTGTAGGATATAAATTACACATGGATTTTTTTCAGTTGTTTGTCATGTTTTCAACAAGAGAAATATGAATATATTTTAATTTTTTTCTCTGATTACAGGCTCTAAAAGTTACACACATTTCTTCTAGTTTGAACTATCATTTTCCAACTCATCAAAATAATAATATAAATATTATAAATTTATATTATAAATATAAATATTTATAATATAAATATAAATATAATATAATATAAATATAATATATTTATAAATATATTTATAAATAATATAAATTTATTATTTATATAATATTATTTATATAAATATTATTTATATTCTGATAGTTACTAACCACATGAAATATGATTTTTTGGGGAAGGAAGTTCCTAGCAACATGGTTAAGGCTATTTATTTTTTGATCATGGATGAATCTTAGTTATTGATAGAATGATAAATGATTTCAGCATCTACTCCACCTTTATTTTTTTTATCTGTGTAGATGAAAATAAGAACGCTTGTTCACATAAATAGGAATAAAAGAATTTTTGTAATAGCAATGTCATATATGTTTTTAATCCCTCTGTCTTGTACACTAAAAATCATTTAGCTACCAAACATCAAAAATTATTTGAATTATCCTAGCTGCTGATAAATTCATATCTTCTTTTAATTTTGTGGGAGGCAAAGAATCAGAAACTGCATGACATGTGCTACCTGGTCACCTGAGTGTTTTCCTTTATCAACATCTAGATCAGTATCTCAGACTATCCCTTTGTCACCCTGGAGGTTTTTAAAACCTAGGCCGATGCGCCTGATTCATTTACTATTGCTGCATAACTGCCCCCAAACTCAGAGGCACAAGACAACCATTTTGTTGTGTTTACAGGCCCCGTGGGTCAGGAATTTGGTCAGGGTGTAGCAAGAATCATCTACTTCATGATGTCTGGGGCTTCAGATGAGAAGCATCAAAGGCCTAGATGACTCTAAGACTTGGGACTTGAATTATCTGGAAGTTCCTTCACTTCTAAGTTTGGTCTGGATGATGAAAGGCTGAGCTCTGCTGAAGCCAGCTCTCACACAGCCTCTCCACGTGGCTGGGGCTCCAGTATCAAGGCCAGCGTAGTGAGACCTCTAACAGGATTAAAGCCTCCAGGGCAAGTATCTGGAATACGTACATAAATGCTGGGAAACAAAACAGTAGCTGCATTTTCTTTTATGACCTGGCCTTGAAAGTCCTATAACATTCCTTCTGCTGTACTCTATTGGCCAGTGCATTCATAGTCTAGCCCAAACCTAAGAGGAGGAGACACAGACTCCACCTTTCTCTGGAAGGAATATCAGATAGCTTATAGCAATTTTTAAAAACTGCCACAACACCTTATTAAAATTCAGATGTGTGAGAGATATGTTTCTTTTCTAAAGGGGGAGAAAGGCAATTGTGAAAGGAAAGAAGAACCTCCTGATGTTTCGACAGTATGTCTTTTTCTAGGTGGATCAATTTTTTAGGAAAATTTACATGTAGAATTTCAGCATCTGAAAATTGATTTCATTAAAGATATTCATCTTTCAAATATACCTTGGAAAGTCTTTCTATACAGCCAGGGTTATGTGCACTTGAGTTTGAACATCAGTGCTGCAGTTTTGACAAAGCCGATTTGGACATTCCAGTATAATTTTTAAATTATGCAAACATCTCACTATTGAATAAACAGAAGCAACAACAGTAACAGCACAAAAATTGTTTTAAAATAAAGAAGAGAGAAACCTGGTATGGATTTCTCTTTTGAAAATAAAAACTAGCAGACTGTGTAACACTGAATACAGGACTTAAAAGGAAATGGTTCAGAGTCAAGAATTCTGTACTCAGCAAACTGTCCTATGTGAATGAAATTCCAAGAAAGAGCTCAGAAAATAAATCACATAACTTCCAGAAATAAACACTCAAACACACTAATAGAAGATGTGCTTGAGTTAATCGAGTATAAGAATAAAAATCTCAAGAATGGGAGTATTAGGAATGATGGCTTTGGTGGTGGCTACACAGCTTTTGAATCTTCCTGAATCTCTACAGAAAAATAAAATTCATGGATATAGTTTACAGAAACACTAGAGGATAAGGTATCTCCAAAAGCCAAATACAAGTGAGTGTTAAGAAGCCATCATAGTCATGGGATTGTATGTTAATACACATCTGTGCTAGAGAGCAGAAGGACTCTAAGCAGGAGAATGCACGACCCAAGTCATTCGCAGGGAGGCCAAGTCAACAGGTTTTTGCTGCCATAATAGTGGATGAATGGAAGGGGCTCACTCTAAGCCTAAAGTGGCTGAAGCTGGATACCTCATGGAACCTCAAAACACACCCACCAGGACTCCTTTTAGGCTAGGGCTGCCCACCAAGGAGAAACTAGGAAAGAGAAATGAAGAGGCAATAGAGCCCATATTTTAATGAACACCATATTTTAAAATACTATACAAAAGTGTATAGTTTAGAAGAGGTTATTTTGTGTCATTAGAAGAGCCCTCTGAACCAAGCTCTTTCTAAAAGTTCAGGAAAACTAAATTCACATGAAAATAAGCAATAAAAAAGTACTGGGGCCAAATCCCATGCAATGTTATTATGGGGGGGAAAGATTAAAAAGTAGAATAACATCCCATTGACAAGGAAAGCATGCCAAAAAGACATGTTCAAAAAACAGATAAAACTGTAATGGGTTATTTCAAAACAAACTGAAAGGATTAAGAAAGTGATACTGGCATGAAAGAATAACATTAATAAGAATTAAAAAACCCAAGGAATGAGATGACAAATATGGCAAAGAATTAAAAATATAGGAAAAATATTTTAGAAATGACTAAACTAGGAGAAAAATGAGAATGATAAACACAATGTGTCTGAAGTGAAATAGAACACAAAAAGATGGAACCATCAAAATCAAGAAGAAGAAAGAAACATAAAAGAGGTTGAGAGAAAATGACAAATATTGAATATAGGAAAAGAAGATACAAAATACTGATAATAGGAGTCCCTGAAGAAGGGAAAGAAAGAAAAAGAAAAAGAATGAGGGCTATAATTCAAGGATAGTTTGCTGAAATAATTTAAATAACACATTGAAAGTGTACATTGTATACCTAAGAAGAGCAACTAACACCAAGACACATTCTAATAAAATTATTAAACATTATAGACAAAAATTCCTTTCAGCATCTAGGCAAAAATAGTAAATAACTTACGAGGGAACTAAAACAGATTATCATTGGACTTTTTAACATTAACACTTATGTCAGAAAAAAATGAAGTAACATATTTAAGATAGTCAAGGAAAGAAAATATGAGCCAAGAATTTTATGTCCAAAAAAATTGGCTTTCAAATATAAAGGACACAGAAACTGTTATCAACATTCAAGAACTCAGGAAATACTATTCGCATGAGACTTACTAAGGAATCTACCAGAAAACAAGCATCAGACCAGCAATATGACTAGGGAGACATTGACCTAAAGGCTTGTGGGTGAATATTTAACACACAGTTATTGCAGACATAAGACTAACTGTGGTTTAAAAGAAAGAGGTTATAATAGGCAATGACTAAATGATATGAAAATGCAGATATAATCCAACCATTAAAAAGTGGAGGAGAAGGGGGACAACACAGGCAAACAAAAAGTTTAACTGTTTTAAGGAATTGTAACTGGTGATGGTAATATTAAATTTTTATTCGAAGGTTGTTGTAGGTGAAAAGTAGGTAAAGCAAACGAGTAATTATACAGTCTAATTCTATCACCCCCTGTGTCTTTGAGAACCAGGAATCTCAGAGTGGATAAAAGGAGTTATCGATGTGGTATAGAAGAGGTTAAGCAAAACCTACTAGTTTTAAATTTAAATGAGAACTGTCAGTATGATCTTAAAAATTACTTTAATATATAAACTCTATAATTAAATATAAAATTATTTTATATATCATACCGGATAGCAAGAGAACTGTCGAATAAAATTCCAAATTTTAATAGTCAATTAGAAGAGACTCCTACTGGCCAAAGTTAGAACATTTTGAATTAAAAAAAAAAAATCAGAGTTCCTGTCGTGGCTCAGCGGAAATGAGTCTGACAAGGAACCATGAGGTTGTGGGTTCGATCCTTGGCCTCGCTCAGTGGGTTAAGGATCCTGTGTTGCTGTGGCTGTGGCATAGGCTGGCAGCCATAGCTCCCATTGGACCCCTGGCCTGGGAACTTCCATATGCCATGGGTGTGGCCCTAAAAAGCAAAAAAAAAAAGAATCTCTTGGAGTTCCCGCTGTGATGCAGTGGGTAAATGGTCCAGCTTGTCTTTGTGGAGGCCCTGGTTCTATCCCTGGCCCACCAAGTAGCTGTGATTGTAGCTCTGGCTTGGATTTGATTCCTGGCCTGGGAACTTCCATATGCGGCAACTGTGGCCAAAAAGGGGGAAAAAAACAAATAGGCAAACAAAAAAACCTCTTTACTGAGATAGAGTTCAAAATTAAGTTTCATTAAGGATAGAAATTGTAATATACCAAAACACATCTAATATATTTAAATCCATGGAATATCTTTTGACAAAACATTTAGTCACCTGCTGGTGACAGGGAACCAGCTCGTTAACTTGAAAGATGAGCGAATGAAAGATGAACAGTGAAAGAAAAGAATCAGGAGTTTCTCACGTATGAGCTGCATTTTCTGTATGAATTGTATTACAGAGTAATCAAATGGTGGATGAGGGAGACGGCCTTCTTATAAAATTATTTCCAGCTAATGAATGAAAATAAAATGTTAGAATTTAATGTTACCGTATTTCCACCTATGATGTCGATCACCAATGGCTACTAACATCATAAGAGGAGAGAGATCAGACATCATGTGCCTCCGATTGTCTCACCAATGGGATTGGATTTGTCTCAGATCCTGCAGGAGACAAAAAGGATCAAAAACATGTTCAACTGCACCATGGGTAGGTACTCAGCAAAAACAGGCTGTGGGAAGTGCTATAGGTCAAAATATTTGGTTCTTCAGCATATTAATTATAAAGAAAATAAAGAATGAGAGGGAAAATGGAGTTAGAAGAGCCTTAAAAAATAGATAATGGACAAGACCAAAGGATGACTTGGTGAGACATCCTAAAGGTCTGCATGGCATCATTATAAGAGAAGTCTAGGCATAACCATGTTTTAGAGGGGAGGACAGGGGCTATGGTTGGAATGGGACACATGGACGATTTTCTGGGGTATTTGACAAGATTCTGTTTCAATCTTTGAGTCTTAAACATCAATACTTAAAAATATATAGGCTACTGGAATTTTGTACCTCTTAATCTCCCTCATCTATTTCTTTCCTCCCCCCAGCTCCCTCCTCTCTGGCGACCACCCGTGTGTTCTCTGTAGCTGTAATTCTGTTCTGCTTTGGTTTACTGTTCATTTGCTTTTTTTTTTTAGGTGTCATATATAAATGAAATCATGCGGTGTTTGTCTTTTTCTGTCTTACTTATCTCACTTAGCATAATATCCTCTAGGTCCATCCATGTTATCACAAATGGCAAGATTTCTCTTTTTTATGGCCAAGTAATATTCCATTCTATATTCAAGCCACATCTTTTTATTCATTTATCTATTGATGGGCACTTAAGTTGCTTCCATATCTTGGCTATTGTAAATAATGCTGCAATGAAGAAATGGTGCATCTGTCTTTTCTTTGGATGAATATCCAGAAGTAGAATTGCTGGATCTCTCTGTAATTTTTGGAGGAGTCTCCATACTGTTTCCATCGTGGCTGTACCAGTTTACATTCCCACCAACAGTGCATGAGGGTTTCCTTTTCTCCATGTCCTTGACAACACTTGTTATTTATTGTCTCTTTGGTAATAGTCATTTTGGCAGCTGTGAGGTGATATCTTCTTGTGGTTTGGATGTTCATTTCCCTCATGATTAATGATGTTGAGCATCTTTTCATGTGCTTGCTAGCCATCTGAATGTCTTTGGAAAAATATCTGTTTAGAACTTCTGCCCAGCTTTTAATCAGGTTGGATTTTTTTTTTTTTGGATTCTGAGTTATATGAGTTCTTTGTATATTTTTGGATATTAACCTCTAATCATATATATTGTGCACAAATATCTTCTCCCATTCAGTAGGTGGCCTGTATGTTTTATTGATAGTTTCCTTCATTGTGCAAAAGTTTTTAGTTTGATGTCATCCAATTTGTTTAGTTTTGCTTTTGTTTCCCTTGTGCAAGAAGACATATCCAAAAAATATTAATACTGATATTAAAGAGCTTACTGCTTATATTTTCTTCCAAGGTTTTATGGTTTCAGAGCTTGCAGTTAAGGTTAATCCATTTTGGTTTTATTTTTGTGCATGGTGTGAGTCAAGTTTGATTCTTTTGCATGTCCAGTTTTTCCAATACCTTTTATTGAAGAGGCTTTCTTTTTTCCATTGTATATGCTTGCCTCCCTTGTCATAGATTAATTGCACATACCCATAGGTGTTCATTTCTGGGCTCTCTAGTCTGCTCCACTGATCTCTGTGTCTGTTTTTGTGCAAATACCGTAATGTACTGTGTGAGGAATATAATCAATAACTCTGTAATATCATTGTATGGTAACTGGACTTAGCATGGTGATCATTTTGAAATATATAGAAATATCTGTAAGGAGAACTAACATAGAGTTATAGGTTAACTATACTTCAAATACAAGCAAACAAAAAAGAATTCATGGAAAAAGAGATCAAATTTCTAGGTCCCTGAGGCAAGGGCTAGCAAGAACGGGAGTAAGATGAAAGCAGTCCAAAGGTGCCAACTTCTAGTACTGCAGATAGAATGCACAGCAACGTGGGTATCGTTAACACTGCTATAGGTTATATACGAAAAGTTGTTGAGAGAGTAAATCCCGAGAGACTTCAGAGAGTTCGCATCACAAGAAAAATTTTTCTATTTCTTTAATTTTTTATCTATATAAGATGACAGTTGTTCACTAAGCCTATTGCAATAATCATTTCATGATGTATAAGCATAAGTCAAATTCTTATGCTAGAAAGATAGATAGATAGATAGATAGATAGATAGATAGATAGACAGACAGACAGACAGACAGACAAGGATTGATTCATTTTAAGGGATTGATTAATGAGCTTATGGAAGTTTGATGGCCTAGTCTGGGTAAGCTGGCAGACTGGAGACCCAGGGAATTGCCCCTGTAGTGGTACCAGCCTGAAGGTCAGCTGATGACCGGATTCCTATTTCCTCAGGGAAGGTCAGTTTTGTTCTATTAAGGACTTCATTTGATTGGGCAAAGTCCATTCACATTAAAAAGGGCAATCTGCTTTACTTAAAAGCCACTGATGTAAATGGTAATCTCTAACTGCACAAACATCATATTGAATACAGTTCATTTTATGTTGTTCATAAGCTACAAAATAAATAAGAAAAGTTTATTTTGTAGCTTATGAACACAAAAAGGTTTTGAACTTAACATGTAAAAGTAAATCATACAAAAATTTATATATACTATTGGTAATCACCAGAAACATAATTATAGTGAATGAGTTTAATATATACTATTAGAAGTTGATGGATTAAGTAAACTAAAAATGAGAATGAGACATTAAATATGATTAATAAAATTATCTTTTCAATTAACTAATATCTTTTCAATTAACTAATAACTAATATTACTACTAATATTATTAAAAGTTATCAATTTAATTTTGTACCCTGCCATCAAAAAATACACTTATGGACCATTTACAAAAAAATAATCTCATTTCAGGCCGTAATGAAAATCTGAACACATATCAAACAAATAAAACCAACCATGGGCTATATTATTTATCTACAAGGCAACAGAACTAATGGCATAAATTTTAATCAACAAAAACAGAGGAAACCCTATATATTTGCAGGGGGAAAAAACTCTCTTAAGTAACTCTTGATTACATAATTTGGAAATTAATAATGCAACCAGTTTATAGCAAAACTTAAGAACGTAGCAAAAGCTGTATTCATACTTCCAGTCATACAGATATATGTCCTCATTAAAATAAATATTATTCAGGAGTCTTTTGGATGAAAATGAATCCAACTTGAACTAGCTGGAACAATGAGAAACATTCATTGGTCCACAAATGGGAAGGACGGACTTTGGGAAGAGTCAATTTTCCCAGAATCCTCTCTGTCCTTGTCTTATCCCCATTTCCATCTTTGTGCGGTTTCTTCCTCTTCCACTGCAGACTGAATTTCTCCACGGAGTAGCCGGTGTCACCTCAATTCTTACCCTTCTCCAGTCTCCCTCCCAGTCACTTCCTATTCTACCCCCACCTCCCTGCAAACATTTCTTTCAGCTCCAGTTTTTTTTTTTTTTTGGTCTTTTTGCCTTTATGTAGAGCCGCACCCGCAGCATATGGAGGTTCCCAGGTTACAGGAGCTGTAGCTGCCGGCCTTCACTACAGCCACAGCCACGCAGGATCCGAGCCGCGTCTGCAACCTACACCACAGCTCATGGCAACACCGGATCCTTAACCCACTGAGCGAGGCCAGGGATCGAACCCGCAACCTCATCGTTCCTAGTCGGATTCGTTAACCACTGAGCCACGAAGGGAACTCCCTCAGCTCCAGTCTGAAGAATCCTAAAACAGAACTCTGACCTAGCTTGAGTCAGACTTCTCCCTTTTGGCCAATCACAGCCACTGAGCCCGAGAAGCAGTTTCTTACCAGCCCATTCGGAACACAACAAGAGACGGGCTAGGGGTAGATAAGAAGCTCTCTTAGATGTGTAGTTTCAGTCTGAGCGCAGGAGGCCCAAGAAACAGGAGAGCTGTTGATACAAATCTGAAATCGTGCTGGAAACCCAAGAATTTATGTTTCAGTTAAAAGGCAGGAAAAGACCAATGATCTATCTCAATTAGTGAGGCCAAAGTTTCTCCTTATTCAACCTTTCCGTTATATTCAGGTCTCTAAATTCCACATTAGGAGGATCTCCTTCACTCACTCTACTAATTGAAGTGCTCATCTGATCCAGGAATATCCTCACAGACGGTACCTCTGGTCCATAAGCTGAAACATAAATGCCAATACTAACGTAGATCCCGCCCTTCATGCCGGCGAGGGTGTCTTAGCTTTCCTCTCTCTCCAGCCCTCTCCCAGTGTGGCTTCACGAGAAACGGACCCATCACAGCTCTTGAACACAGCTCACCATTCAAGCCCATCTGCCTTTGACTCTTCTTTCTGCTTACTCATCCTTCCTTTCCCACGCCCAATACTGGCTTCCCCGAGCCGTCTAGGACTTACCCTGAGCTTCAGAGAATTTGGTTCAGCTCCTGCTCAAGGTCTTTATCCTGCTGCCGTTCAAGGCGTTCGCTCAGGTGTTCTTTTTTTCCTTCTGGACTCTGGACACTGCAAGGACAGGCCCCAGGTTCCCTCCTCCTTGGGTTCCCAGAGGCTGCAGTGAGCAGGCACTCACCAATACATACAGCATCTCCAGATGATGGAGTAAGTGATCCTCCAACCAGAACTCCTACAAAGTGGGAACTGGAACAAAAACGGTGTACAGACGAGCGACGTCTTCACTGGGCCGTTTCGTTAAATACAGATGCAGAAAGCACCTAAGAGTTAATGCTTCCTGTGCTCACTCAGAAAATAAAAAGTGCCGGAGTTCCCCTCGTGGCTCAGTGGTTAACGAATCCAACTAGGAACCATGGGGTTGCGGGTTCGATCCCTGGCCTTGCCCAGTGGGTTAAGGATACGGCGTTGCTGTGAGCTGTGGTGTAGGTTGCAGACGCAGCTCGGATCCCGCGTTGCTGTGGCTGTGGTGTAGACTGGTAGCTACAGCTCCGATTAGACCCCTAGCCTGGGAACCTCCATATGCCGCGGGTGCGGCCCTAGAAAAGGCAAAAAGACAAAAATAAAGAAACAAATAAATAAATAAATAAATAGTGCCTAGAGTCAATTTTCCCATCGATTTGGAGACACTAAAAGTGGCCCCACTGCAGGATGTTCTCACACCCTATTGAAGCGAATCTTGGGACTTCAAGAATTTTAACCACTGAGAAGAATAAATGCTGTGAGCCTTCCAAAAAAAAAAAAAAATTCATAACGATGTTCTCGAAGGTAAAAAGAAAGTTGCTGAACTGATGGCAAGGCCCGGAGCGGTGCCCCCCGCCCCCGGTTGCTTTCTCTGGCACATTCCTTCCCCTGCCCCCTCAGGGCCCACCAGGCCTGCTGGATTTGCTCCCCACGCTGCTTTCATCTTCTTCCTGGAAAGGGGATGGGTTTCTCTTATCTCGTCGGTCATTTGCTCCCCGTCAGCAAGGCCTGCTGCTCGGATCCCTGTGCGGCTCAGGTGGCTGCGGGGAGAAGTCCCCGGCGGCCCAGGCCATTGCGAGGGGGGAAGGCCCCACAGCCAGCAGGTGCCCAGAAGCCCCAGAGGAAAGGAAGCAATCTAGACACCTTCCCCTAAGAGGTGGTTTTACCAGAAGAAGGATGAATAGGCCGGAAACTATCCCGCCAGCAAACCTCCTCTTGTCAGCTCCAAGGCGCACAAAACAAATGCGCTTTATCTTTCGGGGAGATTGGCTTCCGCCGGCTGCTGCATCATGCCAGACAGAGCTGCTCCCGCCCAAGGAGCTTCATCTCCTTCCCGCGCAGTGCCCTGATCCCCTGGCCGCCTGCCCGCTGGCGGCCGGACAAGTTCAAAAGGGCAGAGGGATGAGGCAGGCGCTGCTTCTCTTCTGCAACCGGTCCAGCCTCTCGGCTCGGTTTGGAAGCCCGGCCTGGCTGTCGCGGGGGGATAGCGGCTTCAGCTTCTCGCTCCGGCATTGCTCGCCAAGGCCCCGGGGCGGCCAGAGCCGGAGGGGCTGGGAGTGGCCGACGTCCCGATGCCTTGCACCTAGCTGGCTCGGAAGCTGGAATTCCCGTCTGGTGGGAGGATGGCGGGAACTGATCATCAGACGCTCAGGCCGGGAAAGGCAGCGGCGTGGACGGAGGGTTTCAGCCAGCGTGACTGGGTGCCCACCGCATGATGGCAGATGGGTCAGAAGAAGGTTGAATTGGAGCTAAGAGCTCACACTGGGGCGAAAAAAAGGGACCTGTGATATTCCAAGTTTCTTCTTGATGATTCTGACCGCTTCCTCAGTACTTAATTCTCATCACGTCTGCCTACCATTCAGGACTTAGCAAGGGAGACTGAGAGTCATGGGAAGGAGAGGATGAAAAAAGAGATGAGAGGAGTTCCCATCGTGACCCAGTGGTTAACGAATCCGACTAGGAACCATGAGGTTGTGGGTTCGATCCCTGGCCTTGCTCAGTGGGTTAAGGATCCAGAGTTGCCGTGAGCTGTGATGTAGGTTGCAGACGTGGCTCGGATCTGGCGTTGCTGTGGCTGTGGTGTAGGCCGGCGGCTACAGCTCCTGTTAGACCCCTAGCCTGGGAACCTCCACATGCTGCAGGTGCGGCCCTAAAATGACAAAAAAAAAGACAAAAAAGAAAAAGGCGATGAGAGGAGAACAAAGACAGGTAAGGGGGGGGTGGAGGGTTGAGGTCATCTGGACAGAAAGCAGGGGAGCCAAAGATACTGTGGGACTAGGACCTCTGTCCTGCTGAAACTGTTTGTCATTCTTTCCTCAAATCCTATTTCTTTCTGTCTGAAACACAGCAGTGGTTTTGGAATCACAAACTGCAGCTGTCCTCGTGAGCAGGTAACCTTTATTCTTGAAAGCAAAGAACGTGTAAAACTTGGGAGGAAGAAGCTTGATTCCTAGGACTGTGATCAGCCCCCTCTGGGGAGAGACAACAAGACAGTGGAAAGAGTGAAGCGTGACCTTGTCTCAACTCTACCTTTAACAGGCTGTGTGGTATCGTGCAACTCACTTAACCTCTCTGGATCTCAGTGTCTTGAACTTGAACTGCAAGATGGCACCTCAAATTCTAAGTTTTTTTTTTTTTCCCCCTCAGCTTTAAGACTGCCCAGGAGTTCCTGTTGTGGCTCAGCGGGTTAAGAACTTGACACAGTGTCTGTGAGGAGGCAGGTTCGATCCCTGGCCTCGCTCCGTGGGTTAAGGATCCGACGTTGCTGCAAACTGCGATTGTGGGTCACAGACTTGGCTCGGATCTGGCTTGGCTGTGGCTATGATTCGACCCCTAGCCTGGAAACTTCCAGAAGGTGCAGATGTGGTCCCTCCCCTCCCAAAACACTGAGCAATATCTGACCTAATCTTTTATCTGCTTAAAAATCCTACAGTACTTTGCTCACCACCTGTCACCCTTAGCATAGCATGACAGGGCCCCATTCGCCTCTCCTGTCCAGTCTCTCCCCTCTCCTTTATTTTCAGGAGCCACACCATCCTGAGTAACCAGTCTCTCTCTCTCCTCGCTCTTCTGGTCTTTGAACATGCCATTCCCTTGCTGAAAATGCCTAATCTCTGCTACATACCCATGAACTCTTATTTTTCCTTCAGGTCTTTGCCTCTTCTGGGAGATCTTCTCTGGCCATGCCCTCACTGTTGCCAAATTAGGCCTCCTATGTATTCTTACAGCCTCTGTGTTTTATCATCATGTCCCTTTCTCTAGAGGACGTTATAATTGCTCTTCCTAGCCATCTGCCTTTTAGATCTCAATCCTAGAAGCCATCTTTTGTATTTACGCCCAGTTCTGAAACATAACACTATGAGCGTAGCAGTGAATCCCTGAAGCTGACCTTAGAGTTCTTGTCTATATCTTTCTAATTTTTTTTTTCCCTTAGAAATATATGGATGAAATATTTTCTTTAGGAAGAGGAGGCAGGAGGCCACAGGCGTGGCGGAAAATGGGCCATAAAGCAAATGTATTCGGACCCCAAAAGGCCTCTGGATTATGTTAAAGAACAGTCTACACTCTTGGACTAAGGATGTGATTTGGCCTCTTTCAAAACCTTGGAAAGCACGGGGCTGACCTCAGCCACGCTGGCCCCTCAGGGGAAAACACAGTGATGTTAATTGAAGCTAAAATGTGGCGGGCCATTTAGAGGAGCGAGCAAGAGGAGCCATCTAAGCACCTTTTCTCAATCACTTTTCTCCTTTTTCCGTGACTTGGCTAGGCAGGCTCTCACTCATCCTCATCCTTAACTACAGAAGCATAAGATCGGACCCTCCTCAAAATCATGGCCTCCCCACGTTATCCCAGCAGCAGTGAGAAACCAGACTTTGGAGGAACCTGGGGGCAATTCCAGAACATTGCAAGAGAGTCAAAAGGGCACATGCATGTCATTACTTACTGAGCAAATGGGAGGCAGAAACTTTGGAAACACATGCTCATTAAAGAAAAAATGAAAAATGGAGAAACAGAGCAAGAAAGGAAAAAAAAAAATTTGACCCAGAGTCCGCCTGCCCCCTCCCCAAAGACAATTACCAAAGAGTTTCTTGGGCTTTAGTAACTTTTTTCCGTGTTACCCTCTTTAAGGTAACTTTAAGATTAACTAATTAGCTAATATTGTACAGGAAATGTTCAAAACTTTTTGACTTAAATTATAAAGAGAAGAATCTTATTTTCCATGGACTTTTAATAAACCTTTTGGGTTACTTTTTACTGTCCTGGTGTTTCTGTTTTTTAAAAGCACTAGATAGACACGTATTCACAGCAACTAGCGGAGAGTGAGCAAAAGCAAAGAAACATTCACATTGTAATCAAATAAAATTCACAATAAATTTAATAAGGCGCGTGTGAACGTGGCAGAAGGCGCTCCTTTTCTAGAGTCAAACGAGCACCTCTAGAGTTAACTCAGGTAAGCGATGGGCTTGCAAAGTGGGAGGAAAAAGAAAAATTTGTGGTTCCTGGCTTGTCTCTCCCCGCAAGAAGGGAGGACTGAACTGCTGTTCCTTTTTCTCTATGATCCGGCCAATTAGCCCCCAAGGATCCCAATTACCCTTGATTTCTAATCTCTAAGGGGTCTCGAGATGGTTCAAAAGGCCCTGGGCCAGTGGGTAGGTGCCTTCGCTCCCGCTGGGGCGCCTGGAGGCAGAGTCACCTCAGACCTTCTCTCTTCTCTCCTGCCAGGAGCTGTGTGCTCTCTTCAGCTGCGACGGCGGTGGCGTCCCAGCCCTTCATCCCACAGAAGAGGCTGAGGGACAGGGTGGGAGGACACGGGGACATAGCTTCCTGAGATGCTGTGAAAGAAAGCTTCATTCAAGTAAACACCTCTGAAAGGGTTACCAGGTGCACAGTCGCTATCTTAAGACAGGAGCCATTCCAGACGTGCATGGAAAACGTACGAATACCAATCACAGAGAATTTAGGTAAACAGTAGGCAGTCTTGGAGCTCCCGTCGTGGCTCAGCAGAAACGAATCTGACTAGCATCTATGAGGACGCAGGTTCGATCGCTGGCCTCGCTCAGTGGGTTAAGGATCCGGCATTGCCGTGAGCTGTGGTGTAGGCTGCAGACGCGGCTCGGATCCCGCGTTGCTGTGGCTGTGGTGTAGGCCGGCAGCTACAGCTCCTGTTAGACCCCTAGCCTGGGAACCTCCATATGCCGCGGGGGGCAGCCCTAAAAGCAAAACACAAACAAGAACAAAAACAGAAAGGCAATCTTTAAGGTATGATTTTGAAGAAAGCAGAAACTTCTGGCTAATATCTAACTTCATCTAAACAGACTCACAGACATAGAGAACAGACCTGTGGTTGCCAAGCGGGAGAAGGGGTGGGGCAGGGAAGACTGGGAGTTTGGGATTAGCAGATGCAAACTATTCTACAGAGAATGGATAAACAAGATCCTACTGTGTGGCACAGGGAACTATATTAAATATCCTGTGATAAACCACAATGGAAAAGAATATGAAAAAGAATCTACATATCCCTATCTGTCCGTCTGTCTGTCTGTCTATCTATCTAAACTGAGTCACTTTTTGTTGCACGGCAGAAATTAACACAGCATTGTAAATAACTATACTTTAGTAAAATAAATTTTTAAAAAAGAGAAAAAATCCATAACTTCATCTAAAATCCCCTTTACTGTTGATTCCAGCTATTAGCAAAGCTGTTCAAAGTTTCTCTTGTTTTTTTCTTTAAATGTAAACTTTATTTCATATCCCTATTTAGTTCTAGCTGATCTATCTAAGAAAGAGTGAGGAAAAAGAAGCATTACAAGTAGCTAATTCCAGCACTTACTAAAACGGAGATGTTGAGTGACAGGACACATAGCTGGAGAAAATCCTGCTGTTTTGTGTTTGAGGAGTCTTTGTATATAGAAATGACTTCATCAAGAGGAGATAAGATTGGAATAAAAGCTCAAGAACCGTTTTTCTCAATATAATATTTTCAAAAATGCAATAGTATAGAGAGGTACAGCTGTATAAAAATAATACCAGTAATTAAATTATAGATGCTTGAGTGACTGCTAAGCATGCCGGGTATCATTATCAAGTATTCTCATAGGACAAAGAGAAGAGGGATTTTGTAGAGGGTCATGGAAAGAAGAAGGGAAGGACCGTGATGTAATTTGGGGACAAAAAGTTTCTGGGGTGACAACCGATCTTATTTGCAACCCCAAATTCCTTGGTATCTCCCCGGTCCTCTTATGAGTTCCAAATGGTATTTTATTCAACTAGCAGCTATTGAGCAGCTAATATGTGTCCATCAAGATTTGACTGCCTTCTGAACATCCGCCACTTCCTGCCCCCATCTTCATTTAAGAGATCGGGAGAGAGACATGCGTGGAGACAGAGAAGGTAGCGCCTTGACCCCTCAACACCCTCGATGCAGGAATGATCCAAGGACAGCGAGAGCTAGGGACACGTGCCTTGTTGCCATAGTTCGTAGTGTTGTAATCTCCTTCCGTGGCCTGGAACCTTTTGCCAAGTCCCCTCACCCGTAGCTTCGGTGGGAAGGTAGTCCTTTGGAGAGTAAAAAAGCCATTGCAGGGCTGAGTAGGGCAACAGGAAATGAAGAAAACTAGTACACACACACACACACACACACACACACACACACACACACACACACACACTATGAAAAGCCAAATGGAGTTTAAGAATTCAACCAATAGATAGAATCTTGTCGATAAAGGCAATTAGTAGAAATTTAAGGGTTCATTCCCACCTACCACTCCAGCTATCCCTAGGGAGAAATAAAGGTTATCCCTACTCTACTGTGTGTGGTGCTTGAGCCATTTTTTTTTTTTTTTGGCCATACCCACTGCATGAGGGAAATTCTTAGGCCAGGGATCAAACCCGTGCCATAGCTGTAATCAGAGCCACAGCAGTGATAAGGTTGGACCCTTAACCTACTGAGCCAAGAGGGAACTTTAAGGCAATTTTAACTCAATCTTAAAAGACAGAGTGAGCAGTTTGGTGTGCAACAGCCCCAGGCTGGAAACCTCAATAGATTCCCCAGTGGGTGAGTGGATCACCAGACTGAACGACACCCATGCAACAAATACGACCCAGCAATACCAAGAAACCGACCATTGGTGGATGTAACAACTTGAACGGACCTCAGGGGCATCAGCTAGTCTCAGAGGGTTATGCACTGTGTAATTTCATTTATATAATCTTTTGAAGTAATAAAATTCTGGTGACGGAGAATAGATCAGTGGATGCCAGGGGTTAGGGGCTGGGGTAAGGGGGGTGGGTGTGACTATGAAGTGGTGACATGAGGGAGTTTCCTGTGGTGATGGAATCATTCTGGAAACTGACTGTGGTGACGATTACATGAAACTGCATGTCGTAAACTTCCATGAAGATGATACCGGAATCCAGGTTCTTGTTCACGGCGGTCAAAGAATGAACTCCGTGAACACACAGGCAGCAAGCAAGCAAGGTTTTTATTAAAGGAAAGCTGCTGGGGAGGGGGAGAAGAGCCCCCTTCTCTATGGTCCTATAGGGGGTTTTATTTCTTAAAGATGGGGGGTTGCCAATGCGAGGTCCTGAAAGATGTGGTTTTCTCCCATTGGCCTTGTTCAATGACCTACAAGGTCCTACATTGTTCAAGGACCTACATTGGTCCTTGTCCAATAGGGTATTAGGGGTGGAAGTGTCCCCATAAGTTTGATGACTTCTTTGTCCTTCTCTTCCCTTGGACTAGGTCACCGTTTCTCTCATTCCTTTTCTGTCAGTTGACCAGTAGCTTAGAGATTATGGTCTGTTTGGGGGAAGGCGTGTATTTTTTAGAGTAAACAAAGCCTGTGGGGAATTACTGTCTGGAGCCCTTAAACCCTAAATGTTCATGAAAGGCCATGTCAAAGAAGGCATCGAAGCCCATGCTCCTACACCGACCGCCTGAGTCAATATTCTGCCTCAGAACTACATATATATATATATATATATATATATATATACACACATACATACATATATATATATGTGTGTGTGTGTATATATAATACACATAAAAACTAGTGATATCCGAATGAGGTTTGTACTTGAGTTAACAGTACTATAGCCACATTAATTTCCTGGTTTTGAAAATAACATATTTTATTCGAGACAGCAGAATGAAACACACACAGAAACTCCCCTACTTTTGCAACTTCTGGTGAGTGTTAAACTGTTTCCAAATAAAAATGTATATAAAGTCATTTCTCATTATCTGCAGTAGTTACGTTCTTTAGATTTTCTGTGAACACTGAATTAGTAAGTATTGAAATACAGGCTTAGGTGCCTGCAAGCCTCTGATCGTAACATTTCAACGATTGATCAAGACATAAGCTTGGGAGTTCTCTTGTGGCTCAGTGGGTCGAGGATCCAGTGTTGTCACTGTCGCAGCTTGGGTTGCTGCTGTGACGTGGGTTCAGTATCTGGCCCAGGAAATTCTACATCCTGCAGGCGTGGCCAAAAAAAACCAACCAACAAACCAAACAAATATATGTAAGATTGCTTTATGTGTATTTCTGTTTAAAGACACCTTATTTAATATTTATTGAATTCCCAGCTAACAGGACAATAACTTGTGCCTGGATGAAGCTTATCTAAGAAACATATTTTCTCTGAAAGGTGCATCATGGCCTTCTTGCATTTAGAAGCACGAGACAGGACTCCAGCATTATGCTTGAGGCCATTTTATTTTCTTATTATTATTATTACTATTTTATAGGGCCGCACCCGCAGCATATGGAGGTTCCCGGGCTAGGGGTTGAATCGGAACTGCAGCTGCCGGCCTGCGCTCCAGCCACAGCAACATCAGGGCTGAGCCGTGTCTGTGACCTACACTGAAGCTCATGGCAAAGCCGGGTGGGGCCAGGGTTCGAACCGAAAGTGCATCCTCATGAATAACGGTCAGTTTCATAACCTGCTGAGCGATGGAGACTCTGCTTGAGGCCATTTTAAACAGTGAAATCACCCAAAAAAAAAAAAGGCACAGAAATTTGAAAAACTGGAACTAAAGAGATAGCAGAAAGGACACCTCTTTACAGTATTACAATATGAGAACTAAAACAAGAAAGCAGGGCATTGCATGGTGCGATCTGAGTTGGGAAACTGTGTGTAGAGAGACTCGAATTCTTGCTGCTCTGCACAGGCCAAAAAGGCAAGAGTATTGATTTTGAGATTACAAATAAACTTTAGTGAGCGGGTGAATTAGCAAATAGGAATTCTGAGACAAATAAAGATTGACTGTATATGTCTATATTTGTCTCTTTATTTGTATTTTTTTTTAGCCATGCCCATGATTTGTGGAAGTTCCAGAGCCAGAGATTGAAACTTAGCCACAGCAGCTACCTGAACCACAGCAGTGACAACACCGATCCCTAACCCACTGAGCCACAAGGGAACTCCTGTCTATATATTTGTATACATGTATACATATATACGTATAGACACACATATATCCACATATATATGTAATATACATGCACATATGCTTATATTTTCTTTGTAGTTTAGAGACTGGTGGGTTTTTTTTCTGAATTCTGGAGTGTTTTTGGTCTTCAATTACGCCTACACTGGCCTTTGTGGGCATTATTCAGAAGGCTGTGTTGGCTTGCCATCCCTCAGCCTCTCCTTTTTTTATGCCACTTTCTTTCCCCAACTCATCGTTAACATTTGACTGTGGCCCTAAACTCCAGCTTCCCCTTCCAGGACTCGCAGGGTTATTTCAAAAACAGCTAATGACTCCCTTCCCATTGAGGTGTAAATGACTGCTAAAGGTCAGTGAGGACCCCCTTTGTAGGGGCCAATTTCCTATTTCACTTAGACAAAGGAAACCAAGTTCAAGTAGGAGATAATTTTAGGCCTTGAGGCCCTGGAGAATCTGCACGCACAAACATCCCTCACTCGTAAGCAGAGGTAGTATGGAGGTCACGGAAAAGCATTCTAGGTATTTCTCAAGTCATACTGGCCAGTTAGTTGCCTGTTTGAAAAGCCCACTCTATTAATACTAAATCTGGGGACTTGGTTGATAAGGCAGAGAGGAGTTCCCATCGTGGCACAGCAGTTAGCGAGCCCGACCAGCGTCCCTGAGGACGCGGATTCAATCCCTGGCCTTGCTCAGTGGGTTAAGGATCCGGCATTGCTCTGAGCTGCGGTGTAGGTCACCAATGCGGCTCGGATCCTGCGTTGCTGTGGCTGTGGTGTAAGCTGGCAGCTTCAGCTCTGATTGGACCCCTAGCCTGGGAACTTCCATTTGCCACGGGTGCGGCCCTCAACAGACAAAAAAAATAAATAAATAAAAATAAGGCAAGGAATATACATCGTTTTCTGCAAAGTAACAACTGTTCTCTTCCTCACTGGAACAGTGTGCCTTTAACAGTTAAGAAGGTGGGCTTTTAAAGACACCCAAGAGGAATTCCATTTCTCACTGTTCTTAGGAATTACCAAAACTCTTTCCTGCCCACTGGGAATGGTCTCTTAGCAACAGTAAGCCTGAAGCTCTTTTTGACAATCTGGAATCTGGGCCGGCCCTTCTCATCCTTGGTATCTATAACCATTATATTCTCCATTATGAGTGAATTGCTTTTCTTCACTTTAGTTTCTTTCTAATCCCTCGTAGGCATATGCTAGTTCTGGAACTCTTATACAGAGTCTCTGGTTAGTGTATTTCTGAGAAGTTAGATAAGGCCAAGCTTTAGTTAAGCCCCACATAGCCGAGTGACATAGAGCTGTTTTTGGCTGAAGGCCCTTTAATTTTCCAAGTGCTCAAATGGAATCATTTAAAATATAAAATGTATGAACATCTTTCCTCTGAACTAAATGGTACTCTTTTTCTTGGCTTCATTTCCTCTAGACATAAAAATTAAGACTCTTTCACCAGGACCAGCGATCAGTAATGCTGTACATGTTGCCAGACTTACAGATTAGATAAGCATTTTGGTTTCCAGTAGTGTTTTCATGGAATTATCTCCATTCAGGTCAAGTTCTATTTTGAGAACTCCAGCTGATTCAACAGCCCAGAATTTGTACTTTGGGTCTCAAAGTAAATACTTGATTTAAGTCAAGCCGAGAGAACTGTACTTGTCTTTGAGCCCTGCCCCGTGTAATTTTCATCCCCATTAGCCCTCACTATGGGATGAAATTGGATGGATCAGATGCTTTGCAGGTTCGTGCAAACAGTGGGGAAAGCATTCAAGTCGTCACCCTTCCAAGGCAAACAGTGCGAGTCTATCGGTCTGAGCAGGAATTGCCAGTGAGGCCTCGTTCCTGCTTTCACCACTTCCTTCCGTTTGCCTTGTGGGGCCTGAACTGCAGAGAGATGAAGCGAGAGGTTAGAAACGGGCATGTGATTGCTCTGCGGGCGTGTTGCGGGGATGTCTTGTTTCAGATATAAACTTGCAGCCAAGGTGTGTTCAGCAACACAGGAACCCAGGTTGTCAAGCCAGAGGGCTTTCCAAGCCCTTCTCATCCCTGGCATCTGCAACCATTCACGGAGAAGCATTCTAGGTAACAGGAAACATGGATCGTACCAGAACCTTCCACAGCCATTTCTCCTGAGACACGTGACAGAGAGGGAGTCCGGTACGAACTGAGCTCTCACTGGGGATCAAAGCTCCGACCTGATTTGCAAGCGGGTAGAGGAGGAGGAGTGTTCACACGAGGGAGAGAGAGACTCTTGAAGTCAGGGGTGACACCAAACCTGAGGAGCCCAGGCAGCCACTGAGGCAGGGGCTCAAGCACAGGACACCTGGCTGTCCTGGTCTCAAGCATGTCTGCTCTGACCTAAGGGTGCATAACTATAGTGGCCAGTCATTCTGGAGTCAGTGCTTGAAAATGCCCGTGAACGATGAATGCATCAAGATCATAGCCCCTTTTTATTCAGCACTAACGACGTGCTACGTATGTTTTGAGGCAATTTACACACCTAGAGCGGGTCTCACGCAGTCTTCACATCTCTCCCGTCCTACAGATGAAGAGAAGCTCAGAGAACTTGAGGAATGTACACTCGCTCAAGAAGCCAGTGAGTGATAAGATTAGAGTTTGAAACCATGTCGATCGGACTTGGAAGCCCATCGAGAGATCGGCGCCTAATGTTGTTATGAGGCGCTCAGTGTGTGTTTGTGTGTCTTTGGCTCTCTGTTTCTGCATTTTTATCTAAATATATAGACGGCACAGCTGTGTGTTCCAAGTTTCTCTTCTGCTCCCATTGAGAGAGGAAAAAAAAACAAACCCATAAAAACCCCTTTTGATGTGACAGGCCAAGGCTGCCTGTTCCGAACACACTTAATAACAATGTTGATTATGTCCTTTTTATAGCACATGTATGCTTTTAACACTTTGGTCATTCAGTTTTTTGAGAGCAACTTTATGATGCTAATAAGTTGGGAATTGACCACTATCTGCAGGGGTGGAAGGCAGCCTTTTTCTTTGATTACTTTAGTCTTAGATTGTGTTTTATGTATTTTGTCATGTGGAACTAATAGCACTAACCATTTCTGAAAGATATCACCTAAAATGGGATCTGGGATTTTCAGTCTTTGAGCCTTCTCTTACTGCGTTACGAAACTATTAAGGCAAGGTGTATGCTTTATTCACCTCTTGGTTCCCTGTAGTTCTTAATGTGCTGATCTGAATACCATCGGTCTTTAAAAAAAAAAAATTGTTAATGACCAAATGAATGAATGATTAGCTATGGAACATGGAGAGGTTCAGATTATACCCACGGAACTTCTGATTTGATGTACTGGTATTTGGGGACATTTCCAAGCCACCAATGACAAGGGTTGATTTGATTACTACTTCTACTACTACTACTAATGGTAATTTGCATATATTTGATTTTTTTTTGTCTTTTTGCCTTATTTAGGGCCGCACCCGCGGCACATGGAGGTTCCCAGGCTAGGGGTCTAACAGGAGCAGTAGCTGCTGGCCTTCGCCACAGCCACAGCAACGCGGGATCCGAGCCGCGTCTGCAACCTACACCACAGCTCATGGCAACGTCGGATCCTTAACCCACTGAGCAAGGCCAGGGATCGAACCAGCAACCTCACGGTTCTTAGTCGGATTCGCTAACCACTGAGCCACAAAGGGAACTCCGGTTGTTTTTTTGTTTTTGTTTTTGTTTTTTGTCTTTTTGCCTTATCTAGGGCCGCACCTGCGGCACATGGAGGTTCCCAGGCTAGGGGTCTAACAGGAGCCGTAGCTGCCGGCCTTCGCCACAGCCACAGCAACGCGGGATCCGAGCCGCATCTGCAACCTACACCACAGCTCACGGCCACGCTGGATCCTTAACCCACTGAACGAGGCCAGGGATCGAACCCGCAACCTCATGGTTCCTAGTCGGATTCGTTAACCACCGAGCCACGACGGGAACTCCGCATGTATTTGATGTTTGACTTGTGCCAGGCACACGAGGAAACAGGCCTCGAGGGGTTCAGTACTATCCTACACTGGGGAGTAGGCAGTGCATCCTGGATCTGAGTCCAGGCTCCACAGCGCACATACTTTCCTAATTCTACTGGGTGATCATGAAAGAGACTGGACGGAACAGCCACATAAGGCCCCGGACCCCGGGCTGTATAGACCCAACCGAGGCTGTCGCTCAGCAGCTCAGTTTCTCAACAGTTTGCTTCAGATAACGATGCAGGAGACTAAGCAGGAACAACTAATGGCCAACGGGGCTGTCCCCTACATTTTTTTTTTTTTTTTTTTAGGTGGGATTAAATGGAAGTGAAGTTGAACCAAAACCAAAAAATTTTGCCTTCCATAAATTGTCCCCTACCTGGTTGGGATAAGTCAGAGGTCTGGAATGGGTGCTGAGGTTAGGGTGTGACCACGGCGCGCCAAGCCTGGGACTGGGAGATAACAGAGATTCCAAAAGAAAGAGAAGGAGTTCCCGTTGTGGCTGAGCGGGTTAAGAACCCAATGTAGTGTCCGTGAGGACATGGGTTCAATCCCTGGCCCCACTCAGTGTGTTAAGGATCCAGGATTGCTGCAAGCTGCTGGGTAGGCTCGGATCCAGTGTTGCTGTGGCTGTGACGCTGGCTGGCCACTGTGGCTCCTATTGAGCCTCTAGCCTGGGAACCTCCATATGCTGCATGTGCGCTGGCCCTAAAGAGGAAGGAAGGAAGGCAGGGCTGTAAATGCCTGCTTTTATGCACTTTTCAACCTATCTGTGTAAAAGGATTTAAGAGTAAAAGGAAAAGAATAGGGACATATAAGAATCATCACACAGTTGAGAGTAAATTCATACAGTTTATACGAAGCGACGAGAACATCATAACAATGTTCAGGTAGGGTGGTTTAGTGGGAGTCCTACATGTAACCTAGGGAATCTGTTTTTATTTTGTTCTTTCATTGGTTCTGGGTGAATTTTTTACTTTGAATGTTGCCCACAGACCATCCTTTAGAACGTTTTCTTTTGCTTATATATAAACACAGCAATATTGTCAGACACTTGTTCCTGACTGTCAGATCTTCCTGTTCACTCAACAGGCAGCTACTATGCGTGCCAGGGACCTTGCACCAGTGAAATCAGATGGCCCCTGCCTTTAGAAATTGGAAATTATAAGTTAATGGTGAAACTATTTTTTTAAAACCTGTGGACAGGGGAATTATGTGTAAGATTTATTTTCCCAGTTATATTATGCTATTCTTGTTAAAAGTTCTACAATTTTAATTTTTTTTTTCTTTTTTGGGCCACACCTGTGGCATAGGGAAGTTCCTAGGCTAGGGGTTGCAGCTGCCAGCCTACACCACAGCCACAGCAACGTGGGATCCCAGCCGTGTCTGTGACCTACCCCTCAGTTCATGGCAACGCCGGATTCTTAACCCACTGAGCGAGGCCAGGGATCGGACCTGCATCCTCACACATACTAGTTGGGCTCATTCCTGCTGAGCCACAATGGGAACTCCAAAAGTTCTATAGCTAATACATATTACGTGTGTGTGTGTGTGTGTGTGTGTGTGTGTGTGCGTGCGCGCACATGCACATACACTTTTTAGGGCAGCACTTGAGGCATATGGAAGTTCCCAAGCTAGGGGTTGAACTGAAGCTGCAGCTGCTGGCCTACAGCACAGCCACAGCAATGCCAGATCCAGATTGTATCTGTGACCTACACTGCAGCTCACGGCAATGCCAGATCCTTAACCCAATGAGCGAGGCCAGCGATTGAACCTGCATCCTCATGGATACTAGTTGGGGTCTTAACCCGCTGATCTACAACGGGAACTCCAATACCTGTTACTTTTATAACCAGAGTGCAAAAATTAAAGTGAACCAGGTTTCACAAATTCAGATTTATGACACATGTAAAAAAAAGGTAAATCAAGGCAATGGCAATTTTGAGATTTTCTTATATAACAGGGACTGTGCTGAGCATTTTATATGAATTATTTTCTCTAATACTTTTATTATGTTAATAACATAATTTTATTATGTTAGCATTATTCTTATCCCCATACTTGCCCTACCAAAATGCTTGCAGTCTGATAAGGAAAAGCAAAATGAAGGTCAAACGCTCCTTGTTTTCTGTCCTGAGAGCTCTAGACACTGTGTAGTATTATAGCTATGTGCAGCCAAGAAGCTTTATGCCCCTGGACTATGTCTCAGAAAGCTCTGAAATGGGTCCGAATGGAGCATTATTTAAATGCACGAATATGCAATATTGTAGCCAAGACCTAAAACATATTACCTGTTCCCATTCCAAATTATTTCCAGCATGTGTAAAATACAGGCAATTAGAGATTGTGCTTCAGCATCAAAGTGGAACATTAAGATGGTCCAAAATGAAAATGTATTATCTATGTTAATAATAAATGCCAGTTAATAGAAGGATCCCAAATTTGAATATGAAAAGCTATCTTATTATCCACTGTCCTTGGAGTAAAAAGCCCCCCAAGTCAATTCTTCTTGTAAGTGAAAGCTGCCTACTTCCTGCCCACGCTGATTCACCCGCAAAATCGCCCCTAGCAGATGATGAAGTGGAACAATTGTGGTTGCTTCTGGAGTTTGTGTCTCTGAGAACTTGGTGAATCCTAGTACCTCTGCCAATAGGCTTCTCAGGGCACTGTCCCATTAAAAAAAAGTGATTATAGTTCATTTGCAATGTTCTGTCAATTTCTGCTGTACAGAAATGTGACCCAGTTATTCATATGCAAACTTTTTTTTCTCACATTATCCTCCATCATGTTCCATCACAGGTGATTAGATACAGCTCCCTGTGCTACACAGCAGGATTTCATTGTTTATCCACTTCAAATGCAACAGTTTGCATCTACTAACCCCAAACTCCCAGTCCATCCCACTCCCTCCTCCTCCCCGCTTAGCACCCTCGAGCTTGTTCTCCGTGTCCCTGAGTTTGCTTCTTTTCTGTAGGTAGGTTCATGTGTGCTGTATATTAGCATATATGCAAAGGAATACTACTCAGCCATAAGAAAGAACAAAATAATGCCATTTCCAGTTTTTAATTTTTTTTTTTTTTTTTTTTTTTTTGCCCATACCCATGGCTGCAGAAGTTCCCTGACCAGGGATTGAGCCCAAGCCTCAGCAGTGATAATGCCAAATCCTTCACCGCTAGGCCACTAGGGAACTCAGCACTGTCCCCTTTTTTAATGGAAAACGTCAAACATGTACAAAAGTAGACAGCATAATGAATCCCTCATCTTTACATTGCATTGTTTCAGCAATGACAATCAGGCATGGTTTTGTTCTCCTTGACTTTTGAATATTTCGGGCCTCAAGGAGTCTTCCTTTCTGCTGCATCATTCTGTGTGATACTAGATTGAATATGCCTTCTTGTTCTCTCTACCCCCTGACAAAGCTTACCTGAACGTCTAACAGTTGAAGCCTTTTCCTCTCTATAATATCCAGGGTGAGAACAGTTGGCTGGGAGAAAACACCTTTCTTCCTTATACTTTTTCTTTGTTTTTAATCCCACATCTTTGTTTTTCTGGTACGTTCTTAGAGATTTTTTAGACAAGGTCCCCCCTAGTGAAAGCTATGGAATGGATCAATTTCAGGTCTACAAAGAGCATCTACCATTCAAAAAAATCTTTTGGTAGAGTCAAGAGGTATATTTCAAGTATCTACTAAATAGCAGACATTTTTCTTTGCCCTGAATCATTAGTGGAGCAAAGATGCAAATACCCCTGCCTTCAAAGATTATGTATTCTGTCAGAGGGAGACAGGCAAGAAGCATACACTGGTAAATGTATGAATATCAGATGATGAAAAATACTGTTAAAGAAAAATAAAAGTGGGGGAGTATATTGCAAGGACCTGGGCATTGGAGTGGGGCTGCTATAGTTTAAAGATAGTCAGGGTGGGCCTGGCTGAGAAGGAAACATTGGCGTGGAGGATCGAAGGCGAAGAAAAGGATGATCCAGGCCCACATCTGGGGGAGTGCTCCAGGTAGAGGGACCAGCAAGAGCAGAAGCCCTGCAATGATAGCAGGAATTCCTGGAGGCCGGTGTACCAAGACTGGAGTGTGCGTGCAAGGGCGATAGGAAGAGACAGGCAGAGAGGGAAGGGGATGGAACAGATCCAGGGCGTGTGGGCTGACCTGTGGGCTTGGCTTTTTGTTCTACGTGACGTGAAAGGCAGGGCTGTAAGCAAAGCAGTGACAGAAGACACCCTCCCAACCATTAGACAAACACTGAGCACAGGCTTGGTTGTGCTCTATCACTCTTCTGCCTGGTTCCCCTTTATTATGCCTCATCTCTTAGATAATTGTCTTCCTTTTCTTTTAATGAATTAATTTTGGGGAGCCACGAATTTCAGTGGCTTAATGTAGAATCTCAGTTCCCAGACCGGGGATTGAACCCCGGACTGTAGCAGTGAAAGAACCAGGTCATAAGCACTAGACCACCAGGGAACTCCTGATAAGCGTCTTTCTGCAGATTCCATGAATTTCTAGGACAGATTCTCTTAGAGTTTAGACAATAGCTTTGTCTCTACTTACAGTGGAAACACATCTAAAAACTCACAAATCATGCTTTGAGTATTCTTCTCTCATTTGTCCTGGCCTTCCCTTCTCAAAGGTGACCAGATCTTCTGTAACCTCTTAGCACAGCACTGCTGGCCTTCCCATTGCAATTCTCTGATTGCTTTCACTGTGGACTTGTTATTCACGGTGCAGACTTTAGTGGTTACCTGGATTCTGTCCCTCTCTGGACAAATCATGTCAGATTCTGCCTCTGAGATATTGCATCTCATATGTGAGAGGGCTCTGGGTTCCAGTAACTTTTCCTCATACAGTTACAATTAAGCCATTTCTTTCTTTCTTTTTTTCCTAGTGCTCAGTTTCAGAGCAGTTTGATCTATTTTTCTTTTCCTTTTTGCATCTCTTCCAGCCTTCAGGATCTCATTTTATGTTTCATATCCATCAACACTATGTCCTAAGATCTCAGCTTTTTGCCTAAAGAAGCATCTCTCACTTTCCAGGGAAATCAGCTGTTCTTCCTATGCTTGCTTTTCATTCTCAGAGCCCAGCAGTACCCTCTGGGCTGGGACCCGAAGCATAGTCTCCAAGCAGCCTTCTGAAATGGATCCAATTTCCAGCACCAGCTCTGGGATGCTAGGTGGTAGTTATCATGGATCAGCTCGTCTCAGAAAACCTGAACTTCTCGCTCTAGGACAAGGCAACTCATTGTCGCCTCATCGGAATATTGAAATCGACAGCACTGTGACCCCCTGAGGTTCAGCATGAATCTATGTAGGCATTTCTTCCTGGATCATGAAGAGGCTGAAATTTTAGGAGATTAGTGGGGGAAGAAAAGAAGGTTTCCCTAGATATCATCTCCTCTAAGAGCAAGGAAGCCGTATCTCACTGACTTGAGCTGCCAAGATTCATTTTTACGGAATCGAATCCATGAAGAATTGGCTGTGGTCCATGTAATATTGTGAGTGTTAGAATTTGCACTTGGTTTCTCTAGTTACTCAAGCTGTGTGAAAAAAAAAAAAAAAAGCCTGTTGCCAGCCTACTCCCTACTGGCTACTCAAAGAGTATTATTACTCCATTTAGGAATTACACTCTAAAAAATGGACTTCAAGTAAGGCCATTTGAAACGGTAGAATCTGAAGGCGTGATGGGCCATTTAGTACCTTGCTACTCCCGCCACCCCACTCTGATTCTTTTGTAGCAACAAGTGACCTGTTTTGAAAGGCCCAGTACGAGTCTCCTTGCTTCTGAAGTTCACCAGGCACGTGTTATACATGAATGCTGGGAGTCCCTTTCAGCTTGACAGCTGGAAAACCTGCCAAGGTTCTTAACCGGGGTCAACATATTCTCCTGAAGCAATTTCACTTGAGTCAGGGCATCCAGGGTGGTTTTCCAGAGATCCTTGGGTCATCCTTCCTTCGTGGTCAGTAGGATGACGCTGTGAACTTTGACACACTGATTACAAACATATTTGGACAGGCTTCCATGTGTGTGTTCACAAGCGGCGGGCTTCTCATTCATTCATCACCAAATATTTATTGAATAGCTACTCTCTTTTCAGGTGCCATGTCTGATGCTGAGTTGACTGTGATAAACAAGAGCCTAGAGTGTGTCACAACCTTGGCAGTCTAAATGATTAACACTTCCCAACAGGAGGGGGAAGAGCTTGGAGGCACTTCATTCTTTGGGTTGCCATCATTGCATGGCTCTGGAGGCAGGCTCTACCTGGCAGTCTGGCTGACCCTCTCCATCTTATGCTTGTCTCCCGCTGTATTTGTAGTCGTAGCATCCACCAAGCATCTGGACAGGCAAGTACTGGTGAGAACATCTGTATAATATAAACTTTACATAGGCCTAAATTAGCACTGTTATACATATGGGCTAAGTTGGTGATTAATGGCCCTTACTCGCATGGGAATAGAATCATAGAAACATGTAATTTTAGATGGAGAATGGATCTTGGATATCGTGCAAAGGATTCAGCCCCTGGTCTGATCCAAGAACTACGAAGTCACCTACCAACTTAGTCACTGATGTATTCATTCAGTAACTATTTATTCATTAGCTGTTATGCATAAAGTATCATGAGAGGCACTGGAGATGGTGTATTAAGCAGGAGAGATCTGGCCCCCTCAGAGAGCTCCTAGATTAGGAAGGGAAAAAACATGAAATGGCTATATACACAGTAAGGTATTTCATCACATAGAAATACAAATTGCTGGAGTTCCCATCGCGGCTCAGCGGAAATGAATTTGACGTGCATCCATGAGGACGCAGTTTTGATCTCTGGCCTCACACAGTGGCTTAAGGATCGGCGTTGCCGTGAGCTGTGGTGTAGGTCACAGACACGGCTCAGATCTGTGTTGCTGTGGCTGTGGTGTAGGCCGGCAGCTACAGCTCCGATCTGACCCCTAGCCTGGGAACCTCCGTATGCCGTGGGTGCGGCTTTTAAAAAAAAGTAGGAAATACAAATTATTGATGGAGCACCTATTAGGAAAGACACGACCCTTGTCTAGAGGAACTGAAAAGGCTTTTCTGAGAAGTGAGGATGTAGGGAAGACTGCTGTAGGCAGAGGGAACTGTATGCCCCAAGGCCAGAATTCTAACACAGCAGAGTCTGCAAGGGATCAGGTGGCTAAATACTGACTGAAGGGAACCGTGATTCAGCATGAAACTGGAAGAGTGGGCCAGGACCCAATTATGCATAGTCATACAGGTCAGGTTAAATAATCAAAAATTCACTGTAATTCATGTGAATTTACTTAAAACAGTATATAAGGCAAGTTATAGATTTTCATTGTTCAATTATTCTTGCTTCTATACCTTTTCTGCATGCAGTGTTCTCGGGGCAGGTTTAAGACACAGAGTACAAAAAACGCCAGACTCTTTCATTGTAATAAAACACACATGACATAAAACTTGCCATCTTAGTCACTTTTAAGTGTGGGGACTTTTATAAAGGTCACAGGGGTTGTGAAATCCATGGCTTTCAATGGGATGTGCCAAAGACTTGAGAGAAGAAGCTCTTTTGACTGGAAATATCAGGTCAAAACCTGAAGGGAGAGAGCACAAAATTCACCCAATAACTATTGATGGGAAAGTATCTTCCCAACAACGTAAGAGTTGGTTTCAACCTAAAGGCGATAGCCCTGTGTTCAACTAGCTGGATGGAGGAGGAGATTGCGAGAGGCAGCAACTAGAAGTTAAAAGCAGTGGGCCTCTGAAAAGGTGTTCAAAATTTTGACCCCTCCTCCATGGAAAGACTCCTGAAAAGAAGGGCAATGAGTGCTCCAGGTAAGATATAGGAGGAATCCTAAGGCAGGTGGCATCCTTTGCTATCTCCTTAAGGGGAGCAAGGTCACCGCCTGTTCAAAAAGCCCCATATTTAATCAGTAGATGTTGTCAGCCATGTCTTACTGTGTGAAAAATCACTCCAAAACACGGTGACTTAAAACAAGAGCAATGCTTTTATCATCAGTGATGGTTGCTGGGTGTCAGGAACTCAGGAAGGGCTCAGCTGGGCGACTGTGGTAACCATGCTGTTGGGATGTCAGCCATCACATCTGTGGTCCAGACTCCAAGAACATTAAAGAGGAGAAGGGTAAGAGAAGTACACTTTCCAGTGGAGACACTTCCTTTTGATGACTGCTCTTTTCCAGGAAAGTCTTCCACGAAGTCCTGTACATCATTTCAACTTGAGTCTCACTGACAGCAACTGACCCGTATAGCCATACTAGCTTCAAGATACTGAGAAATGTGGTCCTTTTGTAGAGTAGCAAATAAAATCAACATTCTCTTGAAGATGATGGACACCTAAAAGATGAAAGGCAAAATAAACCCTGGTAGGCAATTTAAAATCTCTGCTGCATTACATAAAGCACTTTCAGTTTTAACCCATAAGAGACTAAGTTGCCTGGTAAGACTGGTTAATTGCCAGAGTCCAGGTGAGAGGTAATGACTTGGACTAGGGTAACAGCAATGCAGAGGTCCAGAAATGGACAGATTCAAGTGACATTAGAGAAGTTGAGTCAGTCAGTCAATCAGTCAGTCTTGGTGATGGCTTGGGGAAGAGAATGTGTTAAAGGTAGCTTCCAAAATATGGAGTAATATACGTGGGTGGGTGGGGATGGGGAGAAGGGGAGAGCAGTACCATTCACTGAAAAATCAAAACAAAGAAACAAACAAAAAAAATCCCCCAGAAACAATTTAAAAAATTTAAAAAAGAAAATAAAAATCACTGAGGACCCTGTTTGGAATAAAATAATAAATTCACTTGAAGTATATTAAATCTGAATATCTTTTGCAGCATCAAAGAGAAATATGAAGTAGCAGTTGGGTATTAGGGTCCAAAGCCCAAGAGGTCTGAGTCAGAAATAATATATATTTGGGTATCAGTATGTAGACAAGTAATTGAAGTCATTCATAATTATGGGTGGAATAACTTAGGATCAGTTAATAAAATGAGTATATTTTAAAACTAGGAAAAGGAAACCAAGCCAGCAAAGGAGACTGAAAAACTGTTTAGAAAAGTAGGGGGAAGACCATGAAGTAAATGGCCCGTAAGCCAAGGGAAAAGAATATTTCTGGAAGAAGGGAGAAGACTCAACTCTTTGCCCTGGATCTTGTGATATGGAGGTCACTGTGACCTTGTAAAAAGAGCTATCTCAGGGGCTTGGTGGAGGCAGAAGCTAGACCAGGGTGGGGTGAAGATTAAAGGAGGGGTGAGGAATCAGAGACCATGAGAAATCTGTCTATAAAGGGAAGGAGAGCAACATGGCAGCTGTTGAGGAGTAGCATGGAGGCCTTTTCTCTAAACAGTTATTTAAAAGTTTTGGGGTGATTAATAGACACTAAGAAAACTGCTGGATAAGCAGACTGAGTTATGGCCCATTGTTATGGACTGAGCATCTCCCACAAACTCATATGTTGAAACCCTAACACTCAGTGTGATTGCATTAGGAAGTGGGATCTTTGGAAGGTGACCGGGTCAGCGGAGGTCATGAGGTTGAGATTAAAAGAGTCCTTTTAAGAGGGTCCTTTTAAGAGGGTCCTTAAAAGAGTCATCGAGAGCTGGCTTTCCCCCTCTGCCCTCCATTAGGGGACAATGCAGTGAGAAGTGGGCCGTCTGCCTCCTGGAAGGGGGCTCTCACCGGAACTCCATCATCTGGGCACGCTGATCTCAGATTTCCAGCCTCCAGAATGGTGAGAAATAACTGTGTATTGTTTATAAGTCACCCAGTGTGTGACATGTTGTTATAGAAGCCCAAACTAAGACACTCATTTTGTGACCCTCGGCTCATTATGGAGCTCAGGCCCACCAGATGGGTTGGCCTCTCTTGGGTCATAGGTCATAGGCTCACCCTTTGACCAGGAAGAATGGATACATTTCATTTTTTATTGTATTTAAACAGATATGACATAGAATTTACCACTTTAACCATTTGAAGTGTACGATTCAGTGGCATTAAGTACATTCACAGTATTGTACGACCATCATCGATCACTCTTCATTTCTAGAATTTTTCATCATCTCAAATAGAAATTCTGTATCCATTAAACAATAACTCCCCATTCTCTCCTCTGCCCAGCCCCTAATAACCTCTGTTCTACTTTCTGTCTCTATGAATTTTTTTTAATTTTAGGTACCCAATATGAGCATAATCATATAATATTGGCCCTGTTATATCTGGCTTTTTTCACTTTTGTATTGTCTTCAAGGTTCTGGTACACGTTTTAGCATGTTTAAGAATGTCATTTTTTCTTTCTTGAATTGGGTTTATGAAAATGAGCCACAAACTTGCTCCCTGCACTGGTTTCCAGGAAGCAGGACCACTCCTGGTAAAGTCATTCTTATCTATGTCATGAAGGAAGTAGGAAACGGGGTTTGGGAACTGCAGCCTTGAATAGAGGTTTTGTAACTTCTGTTGTTATAAACCATATTGTTCTTGAATTTTGTAAACCATAAATATGTGCTAATTTAATGAAAAGTAAATGAAAAATAAACATATCTGAAAGGGTATTTGTTTCATTTATGAGTGATTTTTGCCTAGGGAAAGGAAAAGGATTACAATTATTCAAAGTTTTTGCTCGATATGCTTGTGAATTATCCAAAGTTTTATAAGAATATATTCATGTATTATGTCTATATCCTCAAAATAAGTAAAATAAGGTAAAAGTGAAAGAAATAACCAAAAAACATATCCTAGGGGGAGATGCTTCATTTTAAACTCTGAAATGAAATAGAAATGGTGGACTAAAAGGGTCTACTAACTGCTGAACAATATGAATAAAAAATGACTCATGTCTGCACAGAATATGGCTTAATTTTGGGACACCAAATCTAAAGAAAAAAGTCCTAAAAATTGCCAGAAGGAAAAAGTAAACCCTATGTTGGAAGAAGTGGGAGACTGATAACTGTATTTCTCATCAGCCATACCGGTGCTAAGAAGACAATATGAAGCTATCTTCAAAGAGCCAAGAAAAAATTAGAACCTAGCATTCCTTATCTAGCCAAAAATTATTTAAACATGAAGAAAAATAAAGATATTTGGGACATTCAACTACTCAAGACATTTTTACCTCAAAATTTCCTCTAAGACTATCAATGGAAGGTGCATTCCAACAAAATGAAAAATAAATCCCAAAGGACACAAAAGAGGTAACGAGACAAGAAATAAGTGAAGACATAGGTGATAAAAGAAAAAGATTAAGAAAGCATCTGAATATAAAATACCAGTGATAGCAACAATGCACCAAAGGTAAGAAAACCATAATCAATCCTGCATCTAAATACATAGCTCTGAAATACATAAAACGACATCTGTTAGAAGCATGTAAATAGAAATGGATTAAAACCTTGATCATATTGGGAGGTACTAATGCACTTCTCAGAATTTTTTTTTTTTTTTGCTTTTTAGGGCTATACCTGTGGCATGTGGAAGTTCCCAGGCTAGGGGTCAACTTAGAGCTGTAGCTGCTGGCCGACGCCACAGCCACAGCAACGCGGGATCTAAGCCACATCTGTGATCTACACCACAGCTCATGGCAACACTGGATCCTTGACCCACTGAGTAAGACCAGGGATTGAACCCGTGGCCTCATGGATACTAGTTGGGCTCATTACTGCTGAGCCATGATGGGAACTCTGTCTTCTCAGAATTTTTTGACAAGATTAATTACATACAGAATTTGAATTACCCAGTGAATAATCCTAATTCTATATCTATTTACATTTACAACCACTGCATTCAGTAAGAAGAATAAATTTCCTTTTTTTTTCAAAAGCATGTGGAAAATTCACATACAAAAAGCATGGGTGACATATTAAGATAAAAGAAACCTCAATCAATTATAAGAGCCAAAAGTATACCAGTCATGCTTATTACAATGAAATTAAAATTTATGTGAAATGAATAGTAAAAAAGTATATTTGAAATTTAAAACTAATTCTAAATACGTTTTGGGTTATAGAATAAATAAAAATATGATACATTTCTTAAAAGTGATAAAGCACAACACTCAAGTCTATTAACAAAGTTGTGGTCACAAAAACTTTATAATTATAAAGCCAAATATTATAAGGTAATACTGCCTGGAAAAAAATGATATTTGAACCAAAAATCTTTGAAAACAGTAACAAAATAGACTTTAAAAAGTAGGAGGAAGATATATTAAAAGGTACAAATAATAATTCATAAATTAATCCATAAAATGTTGCTTATTTGAAGACATTAATAATGTTACTACAACCTTTTGGAAAATCTTAGAGTAAAAAGACAGCTGAAATGTAATTAGAGAAGAGGTAGGGCCATAAATACCAAATGAAAAGAGTTAATGTTAGAATATATATAAAATTCTACAATAGTATATTTGGAAAACTGCATAATATGAATAATTTTCTAGGAAGATATGAATTGTACAAAAATACCAAAACAAAGTAGAAAACTGAATATGTTTATAGTATAGTATTATTGAAAAGGAAATCAAAGGACTGGTATTTAAAATGGCAGAAGAGGAGTTTCCATGTGGCTCAGCAGATTAAGGATACGGCACTGTCACTGCTATGGCTCGGGTTTCTGCTGTGGTGCAGATTCAATCCCTGGCCCAGGAATTTCTGCATGTCACAGGTGCAGCCAAAAAAATGATAAAAGATCCAAAGAGATTTATGGATGATTTCTACCAAATCTTTAAGAAATAAATAATCTCTATGATGCATAAATTAGTCAGATGCTCAACATCACTAATTATTAGAGAAACGCAAATAGAAACTACAATGAGGTATCACTTCACAGCAGCCAGAATAGCCATCATCAAAAAGTGTACAAACAATAAATGCTGGAGAGGGTATGGAGAAAGGGTAACTCTCGAACGCTGTTGGTGGGAATGTGTATTGGTACAACTACTGTGGAGAACAGTATGGAGGTTCCTTAAAAACAGAGCTACCATATGATTCATCAATCCCACTTCTGGGCATATATCCAAAGAAAATCATAATTCAAAAAGACACATGCACCCTAGTGTTCACTGCAGCACTGTTTACAATAGCCAAGACATGGAAGCAGCCTAAACGTCCATCGACAGATGAATGGAAAAAAAAACAAAAACAGTAAAAAGGGAGTTCCCGTCGTGGCTCAGTGGTTAACGAATCCGACTAAGAACCATGAGGTTGTGGGTTTGATCCCTGGCCTTGCTCAGTGGGTTAAGGATCCGGCGTTGCCGTGAGCTGTGGTGTAGGTTGCAGATACGGCTCGGATCCCGCGTTGCTGTGGCTGTGGCGAAGGCCGGCGGCTACAGCTCCTGTTAGACCCCTAGCCTGGGAACCTCCATATGCCGCGGGTGCGGCCCTAGATAAGGCAAAAAGACAAAAAAAAAAAAACAGATGAGTGGATAAAGAAGATGTAGTACATATATAAAATGGAATATTACTCAACCATAAAAAGAATGAAATAATGTCATTTGTAGCAACATGCATGGATCTAGAGATTACCATACTGAGTGAAGTGAAGCAGAGAAAGACGGATATCATTTGAAATCGCAAATATGTGGAATCTAATAAAAATGATACAGAAGAACTTATTCACAAAACAGAAACAGACTCGAAGATTTTGAAACCAAACCCAAGAGGAAATGTTGGCGGGGAGGGATAAATTAGGATGCTGGGATTAACATACACACACTACCATGTATAAATAAATAACAATGACCTACTTATAGCACAGGGAAATCTACTCAATACTCTATAAGCTACATAGGAAAAGACTATTAGAAAGAATGGATTTATGTATATGTGTAATTGATTCATTTTGCTGTATACCTAAAACTAACACAAATATTGTAAGTCAACTATATTCCGGTATATATATATTTTTAATTGGGAAGCTATATAACTCATTTAACCAGATTTCAAAAACTTGGCAAGGGGAAACAGTAGAAAAGAAAAGCATAGAACATTCTTACCTAAAATTACGGTGCAAAACTTTAAAATGAAATATCAGCAAATTGAACACAAGTCTCCATTAAAAGACTAAAGCACATGACCTAGGAATGCAGAGATAACAAGAAAATTTTGCCAATATAATTTAGTGTGTTTATCAACAGATTAAAGGAGAAAATCCTTACGATTATCTCAAATAGATACAGAAAAATATTTGATAAAATTCAGTGACCCATGGGTCAAAAAATTTTTAGTCGGGTAGAAATATAACAAAAATATATTTAACAAGTATCTAATAGAGATTTAAAACAAACATGGTGAAATATTACCAATGGTGAAATATTAGATATTTTAAAAATTAAGTTAGAAATAAGACAAGGCTGTCTATTATCACTGAGACTCTAAACTCTGTACTGGAAATTTTATCCAATGCACTAAGACAAGAAGAAGAAATAAGAGATACAAGTATTGGAATGGAGGAATGATTATTTATAGAGAAAGAGATTTTTATAATAAAAATTGAAGAAAAATTACAAAACGAATGAAAGAGTTAAGCAAAGTGGTTAAATATGTAAATCATACATTAAAATCAGTTAGTTTAAGAAATCCAACTGGATATTAAAATAAATGCAGTTCATTTTTGGTTTTGGCTAGAGGTCCCAAGGCAGTAAGTGGCAGTATTTTCCACATTCCAAAGTTGGTGCTGGATCACTCATAATGGACTAACTAGTTAAGGAGTTCCCACCATGGCTCGGCAGAAATGAATTTGACCAGTATCCGTGAGGACCCAGGTTTGATCCCTGGCCTTGCTCAGTAGGTTAAAGGATCTGGCGTTTCCATGAGCTGTGGTGTAGGTCGCAGACATGGCTTGGATCCCAAGTTGTTGTGGCTGTGGTGTAGGCCAGTAGCTACAGCTCTGATTCAACCCCTAGCCTGGGAACTCCCATATACTGCGGGTGTGGCTCTTATAAAGGCAAAATAAAATAAAATAAAATAAAGTGTAAACGACATTTCAAAAATAAATTTTTAAAAGAAGGACTAACTAGTTCTATGACTCTTGGGCTAAGTAGTTCTATGACTCTTGAATCTTTTACCCAACTCAAAATATAGAAGAATTAAAATTTTGAATTTAAACGTTGAAGACATTGTTTCTTTGTAAGAGAGACTATAATAGAACCACTTGGAGAGGCTGATATATTTCCTGGAGATTGTGGGCCCAGAGTTCAGGTGTTTGATACCCATCCAAGAATCTAAAGATGTAACCAAACTATACGTATTTCTAATATTCATATATGTTTTGTAAATCTGTAAGGACATAACAACAATGGTTACTTTGGCATGGGAACTGAGATTATGACAAGGAAGACAAGCTTCATTTGAACTGTTTGAAAGACATATTATGTTATAGCATCAATGAAAGAATAATATGCTGAAAATTTGCTCTTTCAATGATCTGTGTCTGAAAACAACATAAATGCTGGATCCAAATCTTCCTTTCTAGCTCCCACTTTTGATAACAACTCAAAGTCCTTTCCAAAGTCTGAGGACATAATTCACTGCTCTAAAGAGGCTTCATTTTTCAGCTTAGATTTTTTTATGAACTTTAAATAATACATTTTTATAACTGCATGCTTTTTATAAAAATTCAAATTAATACAGAATAAGACAGTTGAAGTTAGTGTTTCCTTTCACCTCTTCTTCCTCTAGTCGTATGCCCCTCCTCAGAGGCAGCTGTTGTTATCAGCCCAGTGTGTATCTATTGAGATAATTTTTTGTGTATTTACGTGTATATTCATGGGGCTATAACACATTTACATAATTTAAATCAAGCTACATATATTATTCTGCAGCTGCTCTTTCACCTAATAATAGCGGAGATTATTCCATGTTGGCACATATAAATCTCTCATATTCTTTTAAATTCTGAGTAATATATTTTAGTATGAATGCCCTGTGATTTCTTCAACTATTCCCCTATTAAATATGCAACAGTTAGATTTTTCCTAAATTTTTACTGCAATGAACATTCCTGTACATATACCTTGGGGTACAAATTAATACACTCATGGGAGTGGGATGAAACAGTTTCTCAAAGGAGCCAAAAAAGGTTCCCACAGGAAGGACGGATGGTAGGTGAGCAAAAGGACCAGACAAAACCCAAGATCTGAGACCTTACCTGTTTAAATAAAATGATTGCTTCCGTAATGTGAACTGTGTGAAAATGCTCATAGTGTGCTGGTGTATTCATTAGACGGAGAATACCAAGTTTGCAACCCGTGAATGGGTAAATGTCGGTCTTTCAGAGATAATTGAGACTGAGCACCTTTATCAGTGCAAGCAGTAAAATCAAGTTCTGGCCATATCGCTATCATTCTTCATGAAAGGGACTTTAGGCGGGGCTTCAGCTCTTCTTCAGTAACTAGAGGAGATCGATTAGGGTAAGTTAGGCTCCATGTTGGAATATTTATCCTAACTCTATTAAATGAAACTCTACAAAACATGATTTGATCAGTTGATTATTAACTCTACCGTTGACTCTGAGCTCGGTCAATTCAATCCTAATGACTATTAAAGGCTTTTGATTTAGGGGTCCCATACGAGCTTTGGGGATTCTCTGTTCCAGGCTTCCTACCTTGATTTACTCTTTCCCCTGGATCCCAGTGGCTTGGTTGGAGTGCCGACCTGTCAACCCTGCCTGTGAGGCTGGGTCCTTCTATCTCTGGATGGGGTGACCACCCCACCATTCCTTAGCTCATGGAGAATGTCTTGCAGCTGTCTGAGGAACAGAGATCATTAGGGATTTTGGCAGGATTTTGTTGGAAGCACAATACTAAAGATGAAAGGTCAGTTTTATTTAACTGATGAAAACAATGAGTAGCAGATTATGCTAGTTTTTTCTGGTAAACAGTGCCATTACTTTCCAGTAAATAGTGTCAAGATGCCTTGATGAATAACATACACGGAGATAAAGGAGAACATCTCTCCGTGCTGGAAAATTAGGTATCTCCATAAACTCAAATATGCCTTTAGTTTTCTTCTTGCTGTGAGCTGTTCCCTAAAGCATTTACCAACAGGTCATCTGGTCGCACTAATGGAAAAAATGAAGTATGTTCTGCTCGAGACACAGTCTGCAGAGATGGGCCAGTTTAAGGACTATTCTTTTCATCTGTCTGAAGTGTTAAAACAGAAAAACAAAGCAGTGTGTTCCGTGCTACTCCTGCGTTGCCCTCTTGTCTGTTGAGGCTCAGAAATGAGTTGGAATGCGGTTAGAAAAGAGCCCGTCTAATAAAAATCGAATGTGGCCTAACAACCCGGGAGCAACCTTCACTGCAAGACAGAAGACACAGTTTTTGCCTGCTTGCATGCATTTTTTTTTTTCAGAGCACACATTAAATAGTCCACGCTGAGAGGCAGAATCTCTGAACTTGAGACAAGAAGCTCTATGTTGTGTCTTTTTGGGAGAAGAACCCAAGCATCTCTATCGTAGTAAATGCGTAGGGTAGGTACTTACGGAAGAACATTAACTCTTGCAAGGTGTTCGGGGACCAGCTAGTAGTTTTCTGTCATGGTACCACTAATGATATTGAAAATAACCTCTAACATTCGCTGAATGTGTATTATATGCTAAGCATCGTGTTCAATGCCGTTCCGAGGGTGATCATGTGCATTCTTCACATAACTCGGTGAGATGAGACAAATAGGTAGAGAAGGGTTAATAAGGACGTTTTCAAAGCCACCATGGTTGGTATTGAAATTGGGATTTGAACTCAGGAGATGAATAACCCTTAGACCATACCCTAACCGTTATAACACCACTCAATTATCTCCCAGAGGCCTGAAGCAACAATCTCCAAACTTTTATAGTATTTATGGTTGCCGTTTTTTTGTTTTTTTTAACTCATCCTGACTTCCCCTGAAGGACTGTGTATGGTATAAATAAATGAGAGGGAAAAACTTGAACCAATTAACTGTGTTTTTTCCATGTATTTTTAGCATTTTGCAACACCCCTCAAGATATTTGGAGGTACCCCGCTGAGCAGGGAAGCAGGTAGGCGTGCACTGGTCTGTGACCTTAAGTGAATGAATTTCCTGAGCACTTAACAATGGCGAGGTTTTTCCACTGAAAACGTCTTGAAAGATCCTGATGGCAGAAAAAAGGGAGAGAGAGGTGAGGGGCATCCAGCCGCTTACCCATGTCTGGTTTGTTGCCTCAGATGTTAAGGGAAAAAAAATCTTTTGAAACCATTACTTAAAAACGGAACTTTTTGGATACTGATTCGGAACTGTTTTTGATCTTTTGGCCTTGTTTTTGTTGAAACGATATATTGTTTTACAAGCGGTGCCGTGCACCAGTCCCACATTCCTGCTGACGTAACTATTATCATTTTCATGGTTTCAGCATCTTCTCTGGTAACTCTATGCATAATTTTCAAAAACATTTAGAAATACGTGGGTACAGGTGTATGTCGGTGTGTGTGTTGGTTTGGGGACTGGCAGGATAATTGCCAGTTCTCCTGGGAACTGGCTGGACTGGGTATTGAGTCCATTCAGATTTTTCCGAGTATGGACAGCAAGGCAGACAGACCCAAAACTCCATGTTCACAACACAAGCAGTTTGTGTAGCAAATGTGTCTTCCTGGGGTAATAGCTGGCTTTAGGAGAGCACAACGCAATGCTCTTTCCTTGGGTGCCAATTTCTTCTCTTTGAATGTTCCTATAGAACTTTCTTAATTTGTTCTTTCTTCTTTCTACAGTGCAAATGGAAATAACAGCGGAGGACAGAGTTCCATGGCCTTGTTTATTTGAGACTCCAGTTTTGCTCAATTCACGGGCCAATTTGTGTCTTAAGTAGGAAACAGAGAAATCAAATACTTCAGTAGTGCTTCTTATATCATTAACTAGAATGATTCTGCACATTTCTGTAGCATGAGGATTTACAAGCATTTACAGAGTATTTTCTCACTTGATTTCCCCCTAAATTCAGGAAAAACAAGGCAAGTCCCATTTTACAGATGGGAAATCGAAGACTCTAAACTAGTTCAAATATATAACAAGTGGCTCCCAGCCGATAAGTGTTGGCTCTGGAACCACACCTAGGTTTTCTGATTCTCTGTTTCAGTATACCAGGATCATTCCTCTGGTCTTTAAGATATGACACGTAAAAGTTCTGTGTTTATAATGTAACATTGCAGAAAACCTAGAAAATGTAGAAGAGTAAAAGTCACCAACAATCCTACCAACTAGAGGTATTTTTTGTTGTTACTATTCTGTTTTTCATATATATGTATATATGTGTATACATATACAATTTGTTTTTATATATTTAATATCTTTATGCATATATATATATATATACATGTACATAGATACTTTTTTTTAAGTTCATGCGTACACGTGGTTTAAATTTGAAAAAGTTAACTGTAGGTGCTAATATTGTACAACAGATCTCTAGAACTTGTTTATCTTGCATAACAGAAATTTTATTTTGCACTTTAAAACAGGTTAAGACGGAGTTCCTGTCCTGACTCAATGGAAACAAATCTGACTAGCATCCATGAGGACACAGGTTCGATCCCTGGCGTTGCTCAGATCCGGCATTGCCGTGAGCTGTGGTGTAGGTCGCAGATGGAGCTCGGATCTGGCGTTGCTGTGGCTGTGGCGAAGGCCGGCGGCTACAGCTCCTGTTAGACCCCTAGTCTGGGAACCTCCATATGCCATGGGTGCATCTCTAAAAAGACAAAGAAAAAAATATGTTAAGAGGACAAATTTCACGTTGTGTTCTTCCCCCAAATGAACCCAACAAACCATACACACCACAAAAGAACAAAAGGAAATTTGGGGGAGTTTGGAAGTAATTGATGTTTGAGTACTTTGCTTGTGATAGCATCAGGGGAGCACAAAGAGGTCCAGACTTGCCAAGTTTACACGCCAAATGTGTCCAGTTTTTTTTTCTTGTACATCAATTTTACTAAAAGAGAAAGAGACAGTTTCAAAAAATTGTATAGGTTATGAATGTTTTCCTACCATTATTCTTTAGCCTTACAATTTCCCTCTCCACGTGTTTCTTGATTAGTTCTCTGGAGATAATTTATCTAGAGCTATTTTATGTGTATAAGTAAAGGTATATATAGACATTATACATATAACACCTATATGTATATTATATATGTCCGTGCGTAATTGTTATATGTACAGTGTGTGTATATATGTATATATTCTCCTCAGATGGTAAAACACTCTGTCCCATATTGTGTACCTTGGAATTTTCTAGGAAGATCGAATATCTCTGGCTTTCTCACTTAATAATTTATCTTAAATTCTTTTCTATGTAAATATGCAAAGAGTTTCCTAAATCTTTTTTTAAGGCTGCATGAATAAATATTCCCCTGTCCTTTATTTTAGTTTTTTGCTTTTTAAGGCTGCATCTGCAGCATTTGGAAATTCTCAGGCCAGGGGTCGAACTGGAGCTACAGCTGCCGGCCTACGCCACAGCCACAGCAGCACCAGAACAGAGCCGTGCCTGTGGCCTACAACCTCATGGCAACGCGGATCCTTAACCCACTAAGCGGGGCCAGGGATTGAACCTGAATCCTTATGGATGTTAGTTGGGTTCGTTACTGCTGAGCCACGACAGGAACTCCCCCTGTCCTTTATTGATGGCCATTTAGATTGTTTCTGAACTTCATTATGAAAAACGACTCACACAGTGTAAAGTTATATATAAGCCAGTTTGAGTGTGTTAGTTAGGATAAATTCTGAGATGCTAACTTACAAGGTCAAAGGATGTATAGATGTCCAACTTTGTAATTTGCTGACAAATTGCCCTCCACAGAGGCTGAACAAATACACACCACCAGCAATGCATGGGTTTCTCCACGTCTATACCATTAGAGTGTGTTATCAGACTTTCTGATATTCAGGAGTTCCCATCATGGCTCAGCAGAAACGAATCTGACTAGTATCCAAGAGGCTGAGGGTTTGATCCTTGCTGTGCAAAAGCTTGTCAGCTTGATTAGGTCCCATTAGTTTATCTTTGCTTTCATTTCTATTGCTTTGGGAGACTGACCTGAAAAAACATTTGTAAGGTTGTCAGAGAATGTTTTGCCAATATTCTTTTCCAGGAGTTTAATGGTATCTTGTCATATGTTTAAGTCTTTAAGCCATTTTGAGTTTATTTTTGTGCATGGTGTGAAAGTGTGCTCTAGTTTCATTGATTTGCATGCAGCTGTCCAGGTTTCCCAGCAATGCTTACTGAAAAGATTGTCTTTTTCCCATTTTATGTTCTTGCCTCCTTTGTCAAAGATTAATTGACCGTAAGTGTCTGCGTTTATTTCTGGGTTCTCTATTCTGTTCCATTGGTCTGTGTGTCTGTTTTGGTACCAGTACCACACTGTTTTGATTACTGTGGCTCTGTAATATTGCCTGAAGTCTGGGAGAGTTATGCCTCCTGCTTGGTTTTTGTTCCTCAGGATTGCTTTGGCAATTCTGGGTCTTTTGTGGTTCCATATAAATTTTTGGATTGTTTGTTCTAGTTCTGTGAAGAATGTCATGGGTAATTTGATAGGGATTGCATTGAATCTCTCTCTAGTACACTTTTACTACTTTTTTCAGTTTTTCTATTTTTGCTTGTTTATTTCTCCATGTGAACTTTAAAATCAGCTTGCCTAATTCTGGAAAAAGTGTTGCTATTTTTACTGGGATTATGTTATATTTATAGATTAATTTAGCAGGCACTGATACTTTTTATAATGTTGAGTCTTCCTACCCAAGAACATGGTATGAATTGCCCTTTGTTCAAGTCTTTCTGTCACTTAGAAACATTTAAAATATTTATTCAAATAGAGAATTGCACAGTTCATGTCACTTTTTCTAATATTTTTCTTTTTTGTTGTTGCTATTAAGTGGAATAGTACCTTCCCTACTTGTTGTCTATATGAAATCTACTGATTAAATATTAATTTTCTGTCTGCCATCAGCAAAATACAGTAATATGTTACTTTTTGTTTCCAAATTTTTGTGTCTTTAATTTCTTTCCCTTGTCAAAATGTCTTTGGCTAATACCAAGAAACAATATTAAGTTAAATATTGTTGGTGATGGTGGAAATCATGGTCTTTTTTTTCAGATTTTAAGGGCAATATTTCTAGTGCTTACCATTAAGCTGAATTGGATACTTAAGTCATTTAAAAGCTCTTGTTAATATAAATATTGTGGACTATACATTTTTCTCTGAATACTAATTTAGCTATTCTGACACTTATTTTCATCGCCATTATTTTTTCAGAGTTCAGGATTTAGTTGAATCTCTTCACCTCTTTGATTATCTTTACACTTTATCATTTACATGCATCCTAGGACCCTAGTTTAATCTTACTCGTTGACCACCACAACAAAAAAATGACATTTTGGAGTTCCTGTGTGCCTCAGAGGGTTAAGTATCTGGGATTCTCACTGCAGTGGCATGGGTTGATCCCTGGCCTGGGAACTTCTGCAGGCCACTGGTACAACAAAAAAAAAAAAAAAAAAAGAGAGAGAGAGAGAGAGAGACCTTTCTTTTAATTCTTTTAGTGCACACACTGGCCTTTTATTGCTTTCTCCTCTTTATAGTTTACCTGTTGGAGCATGTGAGTCGTAGAATTTCCCACACTCTAGGTTTTGCTGACAAATTTGTGGTGCAGTTCAGCACATCTCTCTAAACTTTACCTTTTCTCCAAAGTGGCAGCTGCACTAGCCTTGTATTCTATCTCATTGGCACGATGATTAAGTGATGGTGTGTGTTTTCATCAGAAGACCTATAGCGTCGATTATTTCTCCTTTTGTGGTGTTGGCAGCCATTGAAATTCATTCCCCAGCTCCATTCATTCACTGGGCTTCTGAACGGCGATCATCCAATCTCCTTATTTCTTTTTTCATTTATTGCTTCTATTTCCTTGATAAAGAGATGCTTTTCCTTCTCTGCCAGTCATGTAGGAAATAAATCCTCAGATCTTTCCCTTAGTTCCCAGTTTTAATTGGTTTACTGCTATCCTCTGAGAGTGATCATTTATTTTAATATCACTACAATTCATGTATTTAAACATACTTGGTGGGTTTCAATTAATGCGTTGGGTTTCAATCAATTATTGTGAAGTTAAAATTGTTCTATGTTTGGCCAAAGAGTCTCCTCATGTTGACTCCTGGGTCCTCTGAACACAATCCTTTTAGTTTTTGATGGCTTCCTTGCTTTCTGATATGATGAGACACTCCAAGCTCATTTTGTACATTTCCTTCCTCAGACCAGGAACCAACAATTCCTGCAAAAAAAAAAAAAAAAAAAAGGCTGGTCTTTTTCAGTGAGAAACTGTATTTTAAGACCACTGTGTGGGTGCTTTTAGTGGGGGTGTCTCTTCACTGGACAGAAGCAGGACTGTTGGGGACCTCATGGATTTAAATGATAACTTCAGTTCAAATTCAGTATTACTTTTTTCCTCTAGAACACTTCGCTGTTACATCTTTCTTCCACAGTAAAAATCCTAATTCTCAGGGACACAAGGGATGATAGAACTAGAATATCCCATAATTACTCATTTACTTTGACTAGCAGGACATAAATAATAGTCTCAGAAAAACTAAAATATCATATCAATACAATTACTGAAAACAGTTTTAAAATGGTCTTGGAAATGGTCTCATAATTCTTCCTTCTGTTTTTCAGAGTTGCACTATATATGTTATCTGAGCACACAGCCATTATATAATACAATACTCACAATACAATGTGTGTGTGAATATGAAAATATATATATAAAACACTAACTCCCTCTAAATCTTGATTCATTAAGCAACTATAAGCACCTAGATGTCAAATGCTCACCATCAGTCTTTGCACTATCTCACTTTTCATTTTAATATTCTCTTCTGTTACTAATTTTTCTATTAAATTTATAAGGAAAATTCATGCCAGGGATCAAACCCACACCACAGCACCAATCCAAGCCAATGTAGTTACAATGCCAGATCCTTTACCCGCTGTGCCGCAAGAGAACCTCATTTTTGCATTCTGATAATAGCTGACTGAACGTTTTGTGCATGAAAGCCAGTTTTTCTAAATGTAAAATCTCAGTCTTGCATTTTCTCTCCCTGGACATCCTGAATATGTTACTCCTTTGTCTTCTAGCATAAAGGGTTACTAATAAAAAAAATCTGTTAATTTTTGGCCTATGTAAGACATATGCTCTTTTTGCCTAAAAGCACAAAGAATTTTTTTCTTTTTGAAAAAAGTCCATAATTTAACTAGAATATATTTTCATATTGCTCATTCCGCCTCAGTATTTTCAGATGCATGGCATATTCAGTCAATATGCAATTTTAAGTGTTTTTATTTTTTAAATTTCAGTAATGCTTTCTTGAATTATAGAATTTAGGATTCATTCTGCTTCCTTGTTTCAGTTTTTCAGAGATGTCTGTTATCTACAAAATATGTGTTACCTCTCTCCAGTGGATTTCACTTTTTCTCAAATTCTTTTGATTTCCCCATTTCTATTTTAAAACCTTCCCCCCCCCAAAAAAAAAAAACTTTCTTAGTCTGTTCAGGGTGCTATTAAAAAAATATACTATAGACTGGGTAACAGCATGAATCTATTTCTCACAGTTTTGAAGATGGGAAAGTCCAAAATCAAGGCACCAGTGGATTTGGTGTCTTGTGAGAGCTGGCTTCCTGGTCCGTAAACATGGTCTTTTTGCTGTAACCTCATATGACAGAAGAAGCAAGGGGTCTCTATGGGTGTCTTTGCGGGGCTCTGCGATCATGACCCAATCATTCACCAAAGACCCGACCTCTTTCCAAAGATGACCTCCAAACATTGTCACATTGGGGAAATAGGTTTCAATATATGAATACTGGTGAGAAACAAACATTCAGTCTACAGCACCTTCTATTTCTCCTAAAGTATTATCTCTGACATGTTTTCTCATTTCCGATATCTTACTTTATTTTATTTTATTTTATTATTTTTAGAGCCTCACCTGTGGCATATGGAAGTTCCCAGACTAGGGGTCGAATCGGAGCTGTAGCTGTCAGCCTATGCCAGAGCCACCAGTAATAAGGGATCCAAGCCGTGTCTGTGACTTAGACCACAGCTCACGGGAATGCCTGATCCTTAACCCAGTGAGCGAGGCCAGGGATCTAACCTGTGTCCTCATGGATGCTAGTCAGGTTCGTTAACCACTGAGCCACGATGAGAGCTCCTCATTTCTGATATTTTACAGTTCCGAGTTATTTTAATCTTGTGTAATTTATTATACATTATGTGTTATATGCCATTATTTTGTATTTATATGTTACATTTTATATACTTTTCTTAATTTTTTAATCTTGTTTTGAAATAGTACACTGCAATTTTGATGCCGTATATGAGTCTGTCTTTCTAGTATAAGGATGTTATTTTACCGCTTTCTGCCTCTGTTTCTGGCTTTCTCTGCCTGTGTTTGTCTATGTCTTTCTCTGGTAGCTGTTTAAGAGTTGACTTTTATACTTCGTGTTCACTTTTTTTTTCTTTATCTTTTTCTTAGGGCCACACTCACAGCATATGGAGGTTCCCAGGCTAGGAGTGGAATCAGAGCTGTAGCCGCTAGCCTACACCACAGCCACAGCAACGCGGGATCCTTAACCCACCAAGCAATGCCAGGGATTGAACCTGTGTCCTCATGGATGCTAGCCAGATTCGTTAACCACTGAGCCACGAGAGGAACTCCTTTGTTCACTTTTACTTAAAGTTAACCGTCCCAGAAGACAGTTGAGGGTAGCTATTTATTTGTTTGTTTGTTTAGCCAAGAAATAGACTTATTAAGATAAGACGATTGTGAGAGATCTGAGCAGGCAGGCAAGGAGGCTTTGCTGAGGATAGCTTTTTAAATTTCACTGACTTCTATATTTTTACTTATTGTTTCTTTTCTCTTTTTTTTGTCCTTCTCCTCTTTACTTTTTATTTATTTAGTTATTCGTCTTGGGAAGTATATGTAGTATTAAAAGATAAGGTGGCAGGAATTTCCATTATGGCAGAACAGATTAAGGACCCAACACGGTCTTGGAGAGGATGCAGGTTTGATTAATGGCTTCGCTCAGTGGGTTAAGGATCTGGCATGGCTGTGGCTGCGGCATAGGCCTGCAGCTGCAGCTCTGATTCGGCCCCTGGCCTGGGAACTTCCATATGCTGCAGGTGCAGCTGTGAAAAAAGAAAAGCTACGGCAGCTTATTTTCTGAGATTTCCTGGCTGGAATCTTTTTTCTCACTTTTATCTGGGTCTTCTCTTGCCTTCATCTCTATTGCCCCTTTCCTGTTCAGGGTCGATTCCACGCTCGGTGGTTCTCCTCAAACTAGAGCTCTGTCCTTGGACGGAGCCCTAGATGGTCAGTTTTGAGCATTTTCAGAATTTGGACTGACTCCTTCAAATTATCTGTGCTTCCTCTGCGTCCACTTACTACTGACGTGAAGAGAATCTTGTCTGTCCATTTCAGCGCCTGTTCTCAATTTGGCCTTCTGGTACTTTGCCCACACCTGGTTGCATTTGGGAGTTCATGGAAAACCTTGTCATCTAGTTTTTAACATCAGTGCCGTCCATGGGAATTTGGTTTGCCATCTAGTTGCTCTGTTCTTAAAGTAGCAATTTGGAAGTTAAAAATACGTGGTAAGACTGTTCTTATCTTCCCAGAAACCCCTTTGCATTTCTTTCTTTCCTTCCTTCCTTCCTTTCCTTCTTTTTTCTTTCTTTCTCCTGCCCTTCCTTTTCTCTCTCTCTCTTTCTTTTTTCTTTCTTTCTCTTTCCTTCCTTCCTCCCTCCCTCCCTCCCTTCCTTCCTCTGTTTCCTTTTTGACACATGAATTAAAATAGTTTCGTTGCTAGTGACAGTCTTTTTTTTTTCCCTCTTTGTTTTCAACTTTCACGAAGAATGGGCCTTTCATTTTCAGATTTGGTTATTAAATTTAAATTTATCATTAGCTTTCTAGTTTTGTCGTGATCAAGGATGGTTTAGGGTGCAAAGAGAGTCATAACTGTTTTATCTTCATTGTGAAAGGTGCCCTTTTGCATTAAAAAGTTCCCTCTTCTTGTTTTTTTAGTGTCTGCATCTAAGTTTACTTTTTTGCATTTCCATACTATTATGTAATTATTTTTTATTTCAACAGTGAATTGTCTTTTAAGTTATGTAATTATTTTTTACTTCAACAGTGAATTGTCTTTTAAGAGGATTAAAACAGGGAAACTTTTAATTTATATTTGTGGCAGCCAGAATAATGTTTTCTCAAGGCTATCCACATCCTAATCCTCAGAAGCTATGAATATTATAAGGCAAGAGGCAATTAAGGTTGAAGATTGAATTAAAGTTGCCAATTAAATTAGTAAAAGAAGCCCGCATTACCCAGGTGGGCCCAAAATAAACATAAGGACCCTCATATGAGGAACAGGGAGGGAGAAAAGTCAGAATCAGAGGGAAAGGATCACGAGAAAAAACTCAATCCATCTTTGCTGGCTTTGAAGATGGACAGGGACCATGAGCCAAGGAAGGTGGGCAGCTTCTAGAAACTGGAAAATTGTTTCTCTCCTAAGGCCTCCGGAAAGGAATGCAGCTCTGTCAACACCTTGATTTTAGCCTAGTGAGTCCAATTTCAGTCTTCTGATCTCTAGAACTCTAAGAAAAAAGTTATTTTGTTTTAAGCCACTGAGTTTGTGGTAATTTGTTATAGCAGCAACAGAAGATAAATATGATAATTTATCCATATATTACCATTTCCAGCCCTGTTGGTTCTTTGTATTGTTCCCAGTTTCCAGCTGCTAACATATTATCCATCTGCCAACATTATCCATCTACCTAAGGAGCCTCCTTCACCATTTTTTTTTTCCTTTTTAGGGCCACACCCACAGTCTATGGAGGTTCCCAGGCTAGGGGTTGAATTGGAGCTACAGCTGCTGGCCTACGCCACAGCCACAGCAACGCAGGATCTAAGCCACATCTGTGACCTACACCCCAGCTCAGGGCAAAGACGGATCCTTAACCCACTGAGTGAGGCCAGGGATCAGCCCCACATCCTCATGGATCCTAGTTGGGTTCCTTAATCACTGAGCCTCGAAAGGAACTCCCCCCTTAACATTTATTGTTGCGCAGGTCTGATGTCAGAAAAAGTCTTTGTATCTCCCTCAATTTTGAGAGACATTTTTCATTTGGTGGAGAATTCTAGTTTTGGTGTTTGTTTGTTTTTTCTTTATGCTTAAAGAAATGTAGATGTCACTCTACTATCTTCTGGGATGCATAATTTCTTATTTTGGTCTGCTGCCCTTTATATTTTTCTTTGCCCCATGTGTCATTTTTTCCCCCTTTAACTGTTTATAATTTTTTCTCTTTATCATTGTTTCTAAGCAGTCATGCCATTATGTGCCTTGGTTTAGTTTCTGTTATGCTTATTTTGTAGGTTGTTCATTGATCTTTTTGATCCTGTGGTTTTATGAAATTTGGAGGTATTTCAGCTATTTTTAAAGGGGAGGTTTGGCAGTATTTCAGGCATCTTTTTTCCACAATTTTTTTTCTCCCTCCTTTATCTTTGAAACCCCCCGTTATACCTATATTAGACCACCTGATATTATCTCAGAGGTCATGGCTGCTCTCATCATTTTTCCTTTGGCTTTTTTTTCTCTTACGTTTCATTTGGATAGGTTTTATTGATATTTGCCCAAGTTTATTAATCTTTTCTTCCTAGTATGTAATCTCTGATTAATCTCATCTGTTGTATTTTTCATTTAAACACTTTATTTTTCTTCTCTACTGGTCCATTTGGATCTTTTAAAAATATCTTCTCTTTCCCTCTGAGCAATGTTCATGCATTTCTTTCCATCCTCGAACATATTGGTAATATTTATAATATCTTTTGAAAGAGCCTTGGGTACTAATGCATCGTCTGGTCGTGTTTGGGTCTGTTAATAGCAATTGGATTTTTTTCTTTACCATGGTTCATCTTTTCTTGCTTCTTTGCATGTTTTTTGCTTTTTAGGGCCGCACTTGCGGCATATGGAGATTCGCAGGCTAGGGGTCGAATAGCTACACCAGAGCCACAGCAATGCATGATCCGAGCCACATCTGTGACCTACACCACAGCTCACGAGCTCATGGCAACACTGGCTCCTTAACCCACTGAGCAAGGCCAGGGATCTAACACGTAACCTCATGGTTCCTAGTCATATTCATTTCCACTGTGCCACAAGGGGAACTCCATGTGTGTTAATTTTTGATTAGATGCTGAACATTGTGAGTTTTACGTTGTCGAGTGATCTATTTTGTATTTTTAAGTCGTGATCTTTTTTTCTGGTATACACTTATTTTTGGATCAATTGGATTCATTTGAGGCATGCTTTTAGTTTTCGTTAAGCCAGGTCAAATAAACAATTTTATTAGGGATATCTTAATTCTACTGCAAACGTAAAAGACTTCGAAAGATAGAATCACAGTCCCTCTAAATCACAAGGTCTCTCCCCACTGGCTTACCTGTGTGAGCTCCAGAAATTGTTAGTCCTGCTCTGTCCCAGTGTCCTACCCCCCCCCCCGACACCTCCACCCCGGCCTTGGGGAATTTCTGTTTTTGAATGTATACCTCACTACTCTACCAACATTCAAGGGCATCCTCTGCTGATTTTTCAGAGCTCCCACTGTGCCTCTCACTCTTCTCTGGTCCTTTCCCCTGCAAATTATAGGCATCTTGGTCTCCCTGAACTAATTCCTCTATTCAGTAAGACTGATAGGCTGTGTGTTGTTAACACCCTCTGAGCTGCATTCTCAAAGCTATCTCCAGTAGTGAGTTGTTGCAGTTGCAGGGCTCATCTGAACTGATTCATTTTTGTCAGGAATCACTGCTGTGCTACTGGCTGACTAATGTTCAACACCAGTACTTTTCTATATGTTTATATATTTGCTTTATATGTATTTTACATATATAGTTTTCTATTAAGATGGCCATAGCAATAAATCTTTCAAGGGAAAAAGTGAATGACCCCTATTCCTAACTTTTAAAGACAAATTTTCATAGCCTAATAACTCGAGGGCAGTCCATTCTGCTTCAGTATATTATGATGGCTTATGAAAATTGTGTGCTTTTTTTGGGTTTATTTGTGTGTGTGTGTGTGTGTGTGTGCGCGCGCGCGCGCATGCAGTTGGAGAGAGAACAAGGGAGAATTTCTGGGCTAGTGAGAGTTAGTTTGCCTTCTCCTAAAATCAGAACACGAAACGCTTATAGCACCTTCATGAACCTATACAATTGTCAGAAAGAGACCGATCAGGTAAGGGCATTAGGCAAAGCAGCCTATATTAAGATAGAGTCCCCAGGTACGAATTGAATTACATCAGGATGTTACTTTGCATAGCTAAAGTTATGCATATCTAAGCAGTAAGTAACAGTTATATTTGAAGCAAGAGCTGGTCCCATAAGAGACTGTGAAGCCATCCAAGATAAAAGATCAAGTGTCGAAAAACCTAAATGTTTTAGAAAAAGAGTGCAGGATAGTGTAAGATAAGTTTGGGGTGGGAGATTGAGGTCAACAGTTCTAAAAGGCTGGGACTTCTTAATGGATCGTGGCCAGGTGGGGGGATGGGTAGGATCCGATAAGAAAGGATGGTTTTCATTGGTTAGTTTAATTGAAACCAAGCTAGTTTAGACAGGCCCTCCTCGTGTCCTGTCTTGTAGCGCTGATTGAGTACCCCATCCAAACTGTAAGCACTTTGAGGATAATGTGTAGTATTTCTATAACCTACACACCACCCAGCACAATGTTTTGCTCGCTGTATGTTTCCTAACTGGCTGAAAACCTTCCTAACATATCAGCCATTTCATTCAGTCTGGCATAAATAACACTAAGTGCTAGTTCATGTAAACTACATTTGACAAATCGGTGTTAAATGTTTTATGATTTATTATACCTGGCAATATTTACTAAACCCATTTTACTCTTTAAAAAGTAAATTAAGAACATATTTGCAGGAGGTGTGTGAATTTTAAATCACTTTCACCCACATTAAATGGTCTCATTTAATTTAATGAGAATAGTCTCATTTCCATTAGGAAGTTCTCTTGTGTTTTACTACCTCAATGCCCTAAAGAGGGAGTCAAGTTTATATTCCAGCAAAGGGGCAGAGTTCTCTATGCCACTTTCACAGAAAACCTGCCTGTGTTATATTGAAAATTCCATCCTGCACTGATTACTGGTCTCAATAAACACATTATGAAGGCTTTTATGGTTACCAGTGCTTGAGAGTTATTAGAAAATATAATGAAAAAAATATTTAATATTGCCATGTGATTGCTCCCTATATATTTTTTTTTCTATTTTAAAGTGTTGGTTAAAATGGTAATGTTCACCTCTACCTTCCCAGTACACCATGGTTATTGTAAAACTAAGAGACACACACACACTTTAAAGAGCAGCTGAGCAGCTCAGGTTTGATGCTTTCCAGATGACTCAGTGTCAGGCAAAGTGATCTCTCAATCTCAAAGCCATTGGTACTCAGAGTGGACAAGGACAGGCACATTCATTTCACATCCCTATTAAAATCTGACATTTACTGAATATGGAAAATGCACGAAACTTGTGAAATTACTTACGAACTATGGTGTGTGGAATTATTTATGAACTATAGTGTGTGAGTGTGTGTATGTACACGCACATACACATGTGTGTGTAGAATGAGAGGACTCTTCTTGACATAATGGATTACTTTCCACCAAAGCCCTTAGAACGGGCTGTTTTAGACCTTGGGAATACAACTGAGATTTCCGAATATCCCAATCACTTTTGAAAGTAACAATAACTACAGTTTGTGAGAGATACACTGAGGTGAGTAAAGAGTCTTTAGTCTGTGGACTTTTAAACCATTTTAGACCAGAAGGGGCATTCTCTGAAGAGGAGTTACGCAGAAATCAGAGGCAGAGAGGTCAAAGTATCTCTTTGTGGTGGCTCCATAAGGTGTCGGCTTGGCCAGGCTGAACTACATTTCCCAGAATTCCCTTTCTTGTGTTTCCGGTAAGTGAGGCAACACAGGGACGTGGGTGATGGGGCAGGGCGGAAGTGGAGCAGCAGCCTTTTTATCACCCACCGCATTGTGGCTGATGGGCTGACCCACCTCGTTGGTGTGAGGTAGTAGCTAGATCTGCAGCTGCCTCACCTTCCCCTGGCTCTTCCTTCAGTTTCTCCAGCTCCTAGGCCAAGTATGTGTGTTTAGTTCCACGATGAACGGTCCCAGAAATCCACACCCCTAAAGTCGGAGGCAACAAGAAGTGACACAGGTTTCAGTCCATGTTTTAGGGGCTCTAGCTTGTGTTTGTGGATTCTCTCCACCTGCATCATATCCATCTTCCCTTCACGCGCGCGCGCGCATGCGCGCACGCGCACACACACACACACACACACACACAACCAGTGTACAGATCAGCCAAGAATCACTCAGAGAAGTTGAACCACAGACTCTGCACTTATGTATGGTCGTGTGTGTGTGTGTGTGTGTGTGTGTGTGTGTGTGTGTATAGCCTGTGTTCTGCATGAATCGTGCCTGATAACACCACCTCTCTGTGTCACACTGGTGTTGAGTTTGGGGTTGAAAGCTCAGATGTGTTATTGTTTTTGTTGAAATGCCTTCTTCATTTTGGGTCAGCTGTGTTAGAGTGCCCTTGTGGTGGTTTTCCAGCACCTCCCTTGAGGGATCACGTTAAAAGAGCTGCAGTTGTGAAATCTGGGAAGATTTCCAAGCCTCTTTTATTAACCTCCCCTCGATATGCTCTTCTCCACTAGCGTCCCTCTATTGACCAGTCTATTTTCTATCTACGGAAAGATTGGGCTTAACAGAGTAGCTGTGGAAACCGCTTTATTTATTTTGTGATTTATACATGTCATTTTAGAGAAGAAAATTCAAAAAGAAATTTTCCAGTGGTGGGCAGTCCTGAGAACTCGGTGTAAAATTTGAAAATCAAATTATGTTTAGTCTTGCACGTAGAAAGTTGGCTCAGTTCTTTCCTGATTTCTTTTTCACTTTGATCTGATATTCAGCATGTAGGATGCAGGTGGGTGCAGGATTCCAGACCCAGTGACCTGGCCTGTCAATTCCTTTGTTACCTCATCACTCAGAAGAGGGGGCATTTGGTATTTTGTTGATAGATTGGCTTATATAGGAACCAACTCGGAATGATCCAGTTTTCTCATCCAGACCCACTTTGGCTCAGTGATGCTGACAGTAGCAAAAATTGCTTGTGATTGCAAGAGCGATTACCTTCAGCCACAGGGAGCAGATCTGTTCTTTCTCGTCAGCTGACACGGTGCTCTGCCATTACTGTCATGGCAGTCATCCTGAGATTTCCAAATGCTTTTAGGCCAGATGTGACAGCATACTGAGCTAGGACTGACCTGGAGCTTCATAAAAGCCAACGCAACTTCTAAGAATTTAAACTGAGAGTCATAACAGCTCACATTTACAAAGTGCTGATTCAGGCTTGATGCCAAGTGTTTTACAGGCATTTTCTCATTAGAGCAACTCTCTGAGGAAGTGATTAGTGTCCCCATGATACAGCTGAGAGCACTGAGGGCACAAGGGGTTAAATAACTTGTCTGAAAGTCACATGGCTGCTTGCTTGAAGAGCTAGGATTTGAACCCGGAATGTGGGATGCAAAGGCACTTGCACTGGAGACTGGAGGTAAGTCCAAGGGCAAAGAGTCAATTAACCCGTATTGATGATTTCCAGGAAGAGATAGAAGCTTGCCTTGCCCACCTCACAGTCAGAGGCTAGACCATGAACTGACATTTCATGCTTATCTCCTTTATGCCTATCAGCTCTCAGAGTCAAGAAGAAAAATAAAAATGGATTCAGCAGGTGAGCAGCTAGCGTGAAGGCACGTCCTGCAGTCTCGGCCTTTCCTGGCTGTGGCCCTGTTCTCCGCTAGGATGACAGATTGGAGAAATGGTGGTGGTCCTGTGAGGTTCTACCAAACAGAGAGGGAAGCTGTACAGAAAAACGTTCTCAGGGAGTTCCCTTCGTGGCTCAGTGGTTAACGAATCCGACTAGGAACCATGAGGTTGCGGGTTCGATCCCTGACCTTGCTCAGTGGGTTAAGGATCCGGCGTTGCCGTGAGCTGCGGTGTAGGTTGCAGATGCGGCTCGGATCCCGCGTGGCTGTGGCTGTGGTGAAGGCCGGCGGCTACAGCTCCTGTTAGACCCCTAGCCTGGGAACCTCCACATGCAGCGGGTGCGGCTCTAGATAAAAAAAAGGCAAAAAGACAAAAAAAGAAAAAGAAAAAAGAAAAATGTTCTCAGGTTATGAAATTACTACTGTATGAGAGGTTTAAGGGCAAGGTAGGGTGAACAGGTTCTACTCCTTTTGGCAAGACACAAACAACAGCCACGAGCTATCTGGCCCACTTGATTCTAGTCGAATATGCTAAGGGGCCTGTTACCAAAGAGAGAGCCCATTTTACGCTCCGGGTTACTGTCAGGACCTGCTGTTCCACTGAGCGGTACGTGGCGAGGAAAGCCAGTCCCGAGAGCGGCTCTTGGGGCCTGCAGACCCTCTTGGCCTGGGTCGGCTGTTCAGCAAGCCCCTGCTGGTTCTCATTAACATTCTTGGTACCTTGTCATTGATAAAGAAATAAAATCAGTATGATAACTCTCACTTGACTTATAATTTGCAGCTTTCAGCATTGCCTCAGCCCTTCCGATCTTCAAGAACTAATGAGATGTATTTCATAACCAGAGCCCCAGGTCCCAACCATCTGCTGTTTCATGAGCACGGATGCCCTAGGTAATGCATCTCAGTCTTCTCGTCTTCACCACGTGGTGCTTTGCCATTGCTGTCTTGTGCTCGTGTCACGAGGGTCTTCGGTGCTGTCTACACTGAGGATAACCTGGGGATAGTAATAACTTCCTCGGGGAGCTGCTCTAATGAGAAAATGCCTATTTACAAAAAAACCCATTAATTCCTTAGATAGCTAAGTGCCTGTCTCTGCTAGGTGTTGGGGACACCAGGCTACACTCCACATGGTCCTCCACGCAGGGGAGCCATAGAGACCCATGATCGGGAATGAACCACAGTCATCCGGTGCCTCATATGCATGGGAGGTCGGTGGAAAACCAGCAGCTCGGTCTAGGGGAAAAGGACTTGAGGGAAGTCTGTTGAGGAGGAAGGAGATGATTGAGCTTCTCGTTGAAGACTCAGAGGACGGGCTTGAGAAACCATGGGAAGTTGAATGGCATTTGAGCAGTGGGAGTAGACAGAGGGCACATGGAAAGGCGTTGCCAGAACCACATGGAAAAGTAGGTGGGACATTAGCTAAGTTTTCCTGGTGGGGAATTGGGAACCACTGAACGATCTGAAGCAAGGAAGAATCCCAGTCAGAGTAGTATTTTATTATTTTGAGACATTCTCTTCATAGCCATGCTAAGGATAGATGAAGCTGTCCAAAATGGAGGTAAGGAGCCCAGTTAAAAACCACTGTGTGGTTTTTGACAAGAGATGGTGGAAAAAAGAAGCCAGGAAACAGACTGTACAATGGTGTTCAGAGAAACAGGGTTAGATCTGGATCGAGGGTGTACAAACAAGGAATTTCTGATGAAGGAGTGGAGAGAGAGTCAAGGAGGAAGGGATGGCCGATAAAGTGAAAAGCGGCAGACACATCTGCAGATGCCAAGTGGCTATTGGATTTAGTATTTGGCAGATGGCTGGGGACCTTGGTGAGGTTAGTCTCTCTGAAGCAATGCTGGCAGAGATCTGACTGCGGTGGGTTGAGGTGAGTGTCTAAAATGTGGGTTGGGGTGAGTGTCTAAAATGTGGGTTGGGGTGAGTGTCTAAAATGTGGGTTGGGGTGAGTGTCTAAAATGTGGGTTGGGGTGAGTGTCTAAAATGAAGACACTGGGACGTTAATATGCCCTGTTCGTTTGAGAGGCTTGGCTGTGATGAGCAGGATAGTAGATTTTTCGGTTGTTGCTTTGTTTTGCTTTTTATTAAAAAACTAAACTAAAAAAAAAAAAAGAAAAAAACCAGGAGTTGGACATTGCTGTGAAAATGGAATCAAGTCAGCTCCCTGTTGTCTTGTTTTAATACTGGCTCTTTAAACCTCGAGACAAACTGCAGCTTCAGAAGGATGAGCCAGCTGGACGCAGCCACCATGAGAATAACTACCTTTTGTCAAAGGCAATTGTCCTGATCACTTTCCCACATTGGAGGAGTTCTCTCTCTTGCCCCTCCCCCAATCGCTGAGCGTTCTTGTTTACTTGGTTGATGCTTGTGGCCTGAATCAGTCCCTAACACTGTTGTTGTCCACATCACACTCTTCTGGCCGAGGTTTTGACTCTCTGCGCTCTGGGTCTTGAACTTTATAAAGTCATCTTGGGTCGCAGGTCCACCCAGCCTTTGAATTAGGCCAGGATCTGAACTTCCCCCAGGTTAGCATCCTCCAAAATTAATATCAGATGGCAGTATATGATGATTATGAGTGGGAAACTCTGTGGCCAGGCTGCCTGGGTTCAAATCCTGGCTCTGCCACCTGTTAGTGGGGTGAGCTTGGACAGATGCCTTGACCTCTCTTTGCCTCAGTTTCCTCATCTGCTCCGTTGGGAATAATAACAGGATCCACTTCATGGTATTGTTTTAAGGATTAAATGTGTTAATACATGCAAGATGCTTAGGACAGTGCTTGGCACATAGTAAGCCCTCACCGCCTGTGCTTGTAAGTAAGGCAAATTCCAGTCAGTTCCAGCAAGGGTTTCTACCCTTTTGCTGCCCTCTGGTGGCCAGTGAACATATTGGAGGACTCAAAATGCAAAATTGACCCCTTGTATGCTGGACACAATGCAGATCAGAAAATGATAGTTACGGTGGTGGCGATGGAAATTCTTGCTCATTATTTCATTGAATCCTCACAGTGACTTTAGCGAAGTAGGTAGGGATTATTATCCCTTTTGTATTAAACAGAAAATTCACACACAAAAAAATGCCTAAGATACACTATACATGTATTAAATTAAATATCATATGCACCAAAGTAAGCCTTCTTTGTAGCCAAGGATTCAATTGGAAAGAAATAAAAAATTATTTGTTTAGCTTAAATTTAGTTCAGGGAATATTTTGATCTGATTTTGTTCCAGTTCAATAGTTTCATAAAACATATGACTTTGGCTTCAAATCAAATTGCTTTAGTAGTTTTTTTTTTTTTCCCCTTTTCCCCCATGAAAGTTGGTTGAGTTCATGGTTTGATGAAATGTTAACATTTGGGTTCAGTTCTATTTGAATTTTGGTTTGGAGTTAGGTTTGGTTCAAGTCCTTCCAGGAGTCTGGTGAATTTTAGATTGATGGACATGTTCAGGAAACAGCCAATGGCTAACAAGAATGCACTGTGCCTGCTTCATCAAAAACATTTCCATGGCCCTCTTGTCTGAACCCGTATGATATCTGGTTCTCTTTAAGTTGGCTGTCCTAAGACAGAATAACAATGCTAAACATAGTAGTGAGAAGTGATTTTGCAACACTGACAAATGATCTCATTTTGCTGGGTAGACTTCTAAACTCACAAATTCATGAATTTAGTCACACATTCATTCTAAAGGATTGTATTGTACATCACAGATAGATTGAATTTGGGAGTTCTATGCTCCTTGAACTTGCTGTCTTGTCTCCTATTGTAATCATGCAAACAGTGTATGATTGTGACAACTGTTTTGAATATGGATAATTACTCACCGGTACGTTATATTTTTTTATTTTAAAAGATTTTCTGAATCCTGAAGTTCAACTTTGTTATACTCAGGTTTCAAAATGATTTTGGAGAGAATTAGGTTCTTGATTTTACGATGAAATTTAATGGACAAATAGGGCTCACCTTATGGAAATGATTTATAGCCAACTTAGCTGGAACATATTCATTTGATTAAGCAAAGGAAGCCTAAATTAAGATTTTGAACGTATTGGGATATTGGTTGATGGTGTCAGAGCATTGAGAAGGACTGGGAATCTGGGACCTAAGAGTAAAGACTGAATCAGGGTCTTCATGAAATAATAATTGTAATAACATGTATTGGGCACACATTCTACCAACCCGTTATGACATGGGTACTATAGTTCCACTTAATAGTTGAGAAAGACAAAGCTTAGAGGACTAAAGTGATTTGTCCGAAGAGTACCAGTTAACAAGAAGCAGGGTTTGAGCCCAGGCTAATTCAGAATTCCATCACTCGACCATCATAGTAAATTTATAGGTAGTCAGGAGCTGGGGGCACCTATAAGTTGAGATCAAGGCAAAGCAGAAATTCAGACACCAAGCAGACAAGCAAAAATTCAGGGCATGTACTGAGCAACCAGGAGTCAGGAGACGCCAAGGGTCAGAACCCTTTCATGTAGATGAAAACCAGAGAGGGGGGTCAACACTAGTCTGATAAAAGAAAAAAAAGAAAAAAGAAAAACTTGGCTAGACAAACAAGGGGGCTCGGAGAACAACTGTAAGGCCACAGCCACCAATAATCTTTGTGAGGAGATCTTCCATTGTTGGCTAGATGGCACCAGTAGAGAAAGGAACTGACTTAATATTGGGCCTATTAGTCCCGGTCATCGGAGAAAGTGTGTCTGTACCTCCTGCTTAAGCAGATGCACGAGGGCAGAAATCAAAACAGATTTAAATTAATCATGGGGGTGAGAGGGCAAAAGGGGCTTCCATTTTGTTACAAGTCATTGAGTTCAGTTCCCTACTCAAAGCAAGAATTGTTTTTCTACGGCACCTCTAAGTAGGTTATCCAAACCTTTGTTGCAACATTTCCAGGGGTGGCGAGCTTGCCACCTTCTAGCCAGCTTTTTCTTTGGGTTACAATATATATATACATATATTTTTTTATGGCTCACACCTATGGGCGAAGGAAGTTCTGAGTCCAGGGACTGAATCCGAGTCACAGCTGCAGCCCACACCGCGGCTGCAGTAACGGTGGATCTTCTAACCCACCGCGCTGGGCCAGGGATCGAACCGGCACCTCTGCAGTGACCCAAGCCGCTGCAGTCATGTTCTCAACCCACGGCACCACAGCGGGAACTCCTGGTTACAACATTCCGATGGCCGGAACGTCCCTTCTTGTAAAGCCTCAGAATTTCATCTATGTGACTGCTATCCACTGTCCTGACTCTGTCCCTGTGGTCACCCGAGAGCGCGTCTACCCTTTTTTTTTTGCTATAGGACAGTCTGTAAGAGGTGAAGATGTTTAAGATTATCTAAAATATAAAATTTTCTAAGAGGTAAGAAAAAACAAGCAGACAAATCCAGAGCCCATTAAGGAAAGAACTCCAGGTGGGGACCGAGAGCACACACTCAACAGCAGCCCAGCGTTGCCGTCAATTTTCACCCTAAGAAAAGGTCACCTCTCCCGGATACCACTCCCTCATCGGGTCTCAGGCAGTGCCCTGCTGTCTTTTTAGAACCATGAGCAGTTAACAGTGCTTTCTTTTTCTTATTAGTTCTGTGGAGATCGGCTAGCATTCCTCTAAAATAAGTGTATTAAGAGACAGAAGAGGAGTTCCCGTCGTGGTTCAGTGGTTAATGAATCCGACTAGGAACCATGAGGTTGCGGGTTCGATCCCTGGCCTCGCTCAGTGGGTTAAGGTTCCGGCGTTGCCGTGAGCTGTGGTGTAGGTTGCAGACGCGGCTCGGATCCCGCGTGGCTGTGGCTGTGGCGAAGGCCGGCGGCTACGGCTCCTGTTAGACCCCTAGCCTGGGAACCTCCACATGCCGCGGGTGCGGCCCTAGATAAGGCAAAAAGACAAAAAAAAAAAGAGAGACAGAAGAAAGAAAGAGAAAAAAATACCGAAGAAAAGAGGTGGGCATAGCCTAGGATCTGTGGACATTAGCCACACATTTGGCTGGTGTTCCATTCAAGCCTGATGCACCCCTCTATACGCTGTTTCTAGAGATGGGGAGCAGGTAGCTGGAGTGGAATCGCATCCTCTCTTTGAAGGATTATGGCAGTGTTTGAATGGGTATTGAGTAAGGAGGGGTGGTGTTTTTGTGTTCGGTAGGTGTTGGAAAGCAAAAGGGTCATTACTTCCACTATGAAAGAACTAGAAGAATCAGCACCTAATATGGGCCTCTTAATCTTCACAGTAACCTAGGAAGAAGGCGGGTATCATGGAACCCATTTTACAGACAGGAAAATGGAGGTTCAGAGAGGGTAAATTGCTGGAGGCGCACATAGCGTTAGTAATAGTAATCATTATAATATAAATACAAATAAAAGTGATGTCATTTATTGAGTGACTTCTATCATATTACTAGTTACACACAGCAGTTACTTAATGCTCTCATTCCGTCACTCATTCAATCAACAAACATTTATTATGTAACCTATAGCCAATAAGTGGCCAAACTAGAATTTGAAAGCAATCAAACTTCAATGTATATAGGTAGATGGCCTATTGAAAAAAATCAAAATTACGCTAAGTACTATATTTGAGCAGCAAAATACAGTCCCACTTTCAAGGAGCTCATCCTCCAGTAGCCGCGACCAGCTTACAAAAAACGCAGTTACAATATCCAATGATAAATATTGGTTTAAAAGCCGTGTTCTTTCTCCTGCAACTTACTGAGCGTCCGAAAACACGCTCATGGCTCCTCAGGCTGGGTTTCCAGGAGTTTTCCCTTTTAAAGTCACTCCCGGGCTTTACCCTGCACGGTATAGCCCCACAAGGGACCAGCGTGGCCACGGAGATGGCAGTGAGGTCCCAGGAGACGTTAACAGGCAGGGACTTGGACGTGGCTGCTGGGCCACGTGTGTGCGCGGGAGTGTTTGGACAGCCCAGCCCTCCTAGCGAACTGCGTGCCAACGTCCGGGTGAGCTCTTCTGCGGGGCACTGGAGAACTGGCGGGGCCCCGGGGCGGGGGTGGGGGGTGGGGCCCCGGGGCGGGGGTGGGGGGGAACTGGCTTGCTGGGGTCCACAAAGACGGGAACATAAATTTTTTTCATTAAAACAATCTTGAAATTGTTGGCAAGCCCATAAAAAGGATTGGTTAGGGCCGTCTTGAGGCAGCTTTTCTTTGAGTTCGGTTTATTAATGTCGGTTTTTACATGACTTTTTATGAAGAAACATATGGCACTTTAGGCTATTTAACACCAAGGAAAAAGCTTCGTAAAGAAACATTCTGAGCGCTAATATAATATAAACGTGTAGCCCTGCATTTTACAGAAAAGCATGTTATTGGGAGATTGGTGCGTAATTTCTAATGTTCATTGACAAGATGTTTTTTCTTCATTTGGAAATATATACATTAAGCCTTTCAACAGGGCTTAAGAAGAATCCGGGTAGGAAAGGGTGTGTGTGTGTGTGTGTGTGTGTGTGTGTGTGTGTGTGTGTGCTGAAGAAGGATGGAAATTTGACAATGGGGAGGTTTTATATAGAGTGCCCCTCCCCCAAATGCCTTATTGACCTTTTGAGGTGTTTTCTTTAAGCAGCTGAGAAGGATGTCTTATGTTGCTTGAATGTAGGGCAAGATTCCATAAAATGAGATCCTTCCAAAACTGTTCTCTACAAAGAAATGCAGCCTAATTAGAAAAAGAGCCTAGGGCTTGACCCTATTTGCCCATATTTTTTCCCCCCATTGTTGGGCCCTGGTTCAGCGTGCCAGACTCAGAGGCAAGAGAATTCTCAAGTGAACATACCTAACCTCAACAGACCATCTGCTGCAAACATGTCCCTCTCACCTCCTGTTTTATCTGGAAACCAATACCAATTATCAAGATGATAGGCTTGCCACCCAGCCCAAGAATGTCCATCCAGGAACGTCCCCGTGCGGGGACCGGAGCTCAGGCACCAGCCTCAAAGACAACACGCAGCTGATGGTGGACTAACTGGACGGCTGGGGCTGGTCCCAGTGGAATCCTAAATGGACAGGGGTCATTTCCATGGCAGTTTTGCCTTTATCGGTGGTTCTCAACGGGGGGAGCTTTTGGCAGCCAAGGGCATCTGGCAGTATGTGGAGACACTGTGGGGTATCAACTGAGGGGGGTGGTGCCACTGGCATCTGGTGGGTAGTGGTCAGGAATGCTGGTAACCATCCTGCAGCATGTGTGACAGCCTTTGCAATAAAGACTTGTCCAGCCCAAATACCAACAGGGCCAATGTTGAGATAGGAAGGCCTTCCGGCGACTGGATTGTTTGTACCTGCATTGAAGTGGGAGGATTGTTTTCATCTTTCTGCTCTATCTAGAAAAAAAAGTCCCAGAAACTCACCTGACCATACCTAAGAGTCCTTGCAGACACTACCTCAATTCTACCTGGCCACAGGGGCAGGCGGTTCAGACTTTCTTGATCATGATCCCTGGGGGAGCAGACAGGTGACTCTGCTGCGTTTTTGAAGGCTCTCCCACGTGGAAGTAGAGACCAGTAAGGTAGACAGGCAGTGGGAGCGGGAAGGTGATGTTTTGGGCTCTGGGTCCACGAGGTGGAAGGATGCCACCCCCTAGGATGCAGGTGAGTCTGGGAGGTGGCTGTGTCTGTGACCAGGGGGAGAACCGTGCTGGGAAGCATCGCCGCTGTCCCAGGTTAGTGAAGGACACGCCCAGGTCCAGGACCTGGTCCAGGACCTGGCCTAGGACCTCCAGGTCAGCGGTTGCGCTCTCACTGGTGCCCCCTTGTGGCTATGGTACGAGGTGTTCCGTCGTTGCTTCCCTAGTCGACTGAAGGCATTGGCATTCCTGTCCTCAGCGGGGGACCCAGGGTGGGTAGTACCCCCCTAACTGGGAAAGAGGAGAGTAAATACTCAGTTTACACCAAGCTCAGATCGTCATTGTTCTCAGCAATAAAAATCACAACCATTCTCCTGGGTTCTGAGGGAGAGATCTAACGAGGAATGGATCACGGTCCCTGCCCACAAAAGACTCATTCTCCGGCAAAGACAGACATATCTCCCACACCACGGACTATATAACCATAATAAAAACCAGATCGTCCTAAGTGCGATAGTGGAGGTGGGACAAGTCAAATGCAGTGGGACAACAGGAAGCAGAAAATAAATGTATTCCAACTGGAGGCAGGTGGGAAGACCTTACAGGGAATGTGGCATTTGCGTAGGACTTGGAAACTGTGGGGCTTTGACGGGTGGAGAGATCAGCCTGTGCCCAGGGGTAAGGAGGGCACATGGCTTCTTTGAGAAATGGTCACCGAAGCAGACAAAACCTTCCGGGGGCGCGGGGTGGGGTGTAGTGAAGACTAGAAGAGCTGGCCGTGGAGGACGTGGGTACCAACACCAGGAGTTTATATTTTATCCTTTGTGTAGCCGCAAACCGTTTGAAGGCATGGAGCAGGGGAATGATGTGTTCAGCTCTTTTGTCTGGAAAGAGGATTTTGTTAGTCGTGTGTAAGGTGGGATGGGAGGCTGCACACCCAGGCAAGGAACTTTGAAAGCAGTGGATGCCCCTTTTTATTTTTTTCCTTCCTTTTTTAGAGACACCAAAATGAAACTGCAAGACCCAGCCAATATTCGAGGTGCTGGGTGCACAGTGGAGTGGATCAGAAGCGGGGGACACTGGAGCTCTATGCCCACATCCGGATCCTGACTCTGTCACTTGGTATATGCGGTAACACTGACCTTGGGTAGGTTACTTAACCTCATTGCGCCCCGGTGTTCTCGTATGTAAAATGTGGCTAATAAATACATTCTTCCTTACAAGTTTGTTAATTTTATTTTTTTAGCTGTTTTATTTTTATTTTTTCCATTATAGATGGTGTACAGTGTCCTGTCAATTTTCTACTGCACAGCAAGGTGACCCAGTTACACACACATGTACACCTTCTTTTCACTTATGATGGCACATGATAACGCGAGAAAAAAGTTTGTTATTTTAAGTGCCTCACATAAAATCACTTTAGGCTGGAACGAAAGCTGATTATTAAATTTTCAGGAATTTTGCAAGCCAGTTGATATCACATTGGAAGGTTGAAATAAACCACGGCAGGAGTAGTTACACCATGGACGTCGGCCAATGTTACAAAGGAGAGAGAGAAGAAGGCAGAGACAGAAAGACAAAGAAGGAACGAACTTGTAAATGACTGAGCTCTCAAACCACCTCAAATATCACACCCAGCACCAGAAGCAACTTTGAGTTCTTTGGGTGGAACTGAACATGTGGTGGGGGGGGTGTCTCAAAAATTAGATATCGTAATATAGCCTTCATTGTCTATCTCCGGATACTTCCGTGAAACTCAGTATATATGGAGGAAGGAGGTTAAGTGGGTTGACTCAAGCAGGTGCTGGAAGAAACACTTTATGGCTACATTAAGGCTGGGACCACACAATGTATATAACACAGTGCTTTAATTGGAGGTGAGGTTCAAGGATAACAAAGATGGTTTGGAAATCAGACCACTTGAGTTTGAATCCCTCTTCTATTACTTATTAGGTTGGACAGGTCTTTTTTTTTTTTCTTTCTGTGCCTAAGTTTCCACAGCTATAAAATTGGGTATCAACAGCACCTCTTTTGCAAGATTGTTACAGGGATTAAATGAGTTACAGGATAAGCTAATATATGGACTACATAGAACAGTGCCAGCTCATGGTAAATGCAGTAGAATTATTAGCATTTATTGTATTTCAAAATAGCAACTCTGAAAATTTCAGTAAGTCATACGATTTCTCTGAGCCTTGTTTTTTCCTGTTTCTACTATAAAAATGGAAATAGTGTTAACAGCTAACCCATCTATCTCATAGGGTTGCTGTGCAGCTTGAATTAAGTACACTGAATGCAAAAGAGCTTTGAAAGTATACTGAAAGCACTAAGGAATCACCTTCTGTGACAGGAATAAATACACCGCCAAGAAGTGGTCTTGGGTGCAGTTCCAAGGAATGAAATAGTTATTTTTGAGCAAAACCCACAGGGAGATTGTGAGCATAAGAGACAAACTGCAGCAGGCTGTGCAGATCAGGAAGGCCCCTGCCAAGCACACGTCAGCAGGCACATGTGCCCGACATGGAGAGGGGTCTGACTACACGGCGATCTTCGGGTGTAAACCTGTAAACAGAGAGCAATCGTTGCAAGCATCCCACCCACACAGTAAAAAAGCTCACTGCCCAGTTATAACACAGCATAAGTGGGTGAGTAAGGCTGTGATGTTCTGGGTCCCAGGAAAGCCTCTAGGACCCCTGCCCTTCTGCCAAGCAAACGTAAACCTTAGCTGAATAATGTCTGACCTCAGAACTTAATAAGCCATTCCTCCATTCTAGGAAACCTAACAGTTCAAGCTATTATCAACTGTTTGTTTGTTTGTTTGTTTGTTTGTTTGTCTGTTTGTTTGTCTTTTTGCCTTATCTAGAGCCGCACCCGTGGCAGATGGAGGTTCCCAGGCTAGGGGTCTAACAGGAGCTGTAGCCGCCGGCCTTCGCCACAGCCACAGCCACGCGGGATCCGAGCCGCGTCTGCAACCTACACCACAGCTCACGGCAACGCCGGATCCTTCACCCACTGAACAAGACCAGGGATCGAACCCGCAACCTCGTGGTTCCTAGTCAGATTCGTTAACCACTGAGCCACGACGGGAACTCCTATTATCAACTGTTTAAACCTCAGGATGAATGAAATACATACTCTCTAACAACTTTTCTTGGGCCACTTCTCGGGGCTGGGGTGCTGGGCTGACTTTACTTTGAGATGGGCGCCACCGAAGTCCTTAACCCCTACGTCCGCTTTGTAGAACTCTGTTTGACTTGAGTTCTATGACATCACTTTATTTGGTCCTTCGCTTTCCCCCTGGCCATTATTCTTTCATTCCCTTTATTGATACATTTTCCCCTTAAATGTTGGTATTCCCCTTGAGGTTATTCCTCAGTTCCTTCTCTAATCTCTTCTTGATGTTCTCAGTTACATATTTATGTCTCCCACATGGGAGTCTTTAGCCCAACTCTCTCCAGTGAAATCCATCCTGATTGTGGGTGACTTGAGAGCACTTTGAGGTCAAATGTTTAAAACCAAACTCAGGTTTTCCTCCCTGTGCCCATGTTTCTCTTCCAATTGTATTCTCAAGCTTATCGATCATAGTCAAGGTTTTTTTTTTACCATCTACTTAGTAACCTAAGTTAGAAGCCTTCATATCCTGGATGATTTCTTCTTTCCTTTCTTCCCCCACATTTAAACAACTACCAAGTCATATCTTTTATCCTATGTATATATCAACTAATTCTCTCTCTCTTTTTTTTTTTTTTTGTCTTTTTGCCTTATCTAGAGCCGCACCTGCGGCATATGGAGGTTCCCAGGCTAGGGGTCTAACAGGAGCTGTAGCCACCAGCCTTCACCACAGCCACGGCATCGCGGGATCCGAGCTGCATCTGCGACCTACACCACAGCTCACGGCAACGCCGGATCCTTAATCCACTGAGCAAGGCCAGGGATCGAACCTGCAACCTCATGGTTCTTAGTCAGACTCGTTAACCACTGCGCCACTACGGGAACTCCTCAACTAATTCTCTTTTAATGCTTCTCTCTGAACAGCCTTCATTTATGTCCTCATCATATCCATTTGCATGATTGCAATATTTTCTTAACCTGTTTTCCTGACTTGAATCTCTCTCTTGAGTCGAATTCATTTTCCACAAGGCCAACAAATTATCCATGTAAAGTGCAAATATTATTCCACTCTCCTATTTGAGCCATCTATTAAATATTGAATTATATTCAAACTATCACCTTATCCGGCCCGAAATACCATTCCAGCTTCCTCTCTCACTCTTGTCCAAACATTCACTCTATACTCTCGTTGCAGAAAAAATAGTTATCACTGTTCTATTAGGCCTCCTTGCCTTGGTACATGGGATTCCTGCACCCCTCACCCCTTAGCCCCATCCTTACAGTTTTAGATAAATGTCATTCCTTCTGAGAACACATTCTCATTTCTCTGTCTCAAAGCTATAGTCCACATAAGAACGGGCATGGCACGACTGAAATTAAATATCTGCAACTGCCGAGTTTGCCTCCAGGGTCCCTGAAGAAATTTGATCAATCAAGGGAGATTTTCTCCAGAATCCTACTTCCACACCTCTCCTTTCTTTCTTTCTTTTTTTTTCTTTTCTCTTTTTGCTATTTTAGGGCTGTACCCGCAGCATAGGGAGGTTCCCAGGCCAGGGGTTGAGTCACAGCTATAGCTGCTGGCCTACACCACGGCCACAGCAACTCGGGATCCGAGCTGCATCTGCAGCCTATACCACAGCTCACGGCAACCCTGGATCCTTAACCCATTGAGCGAGTCCAGGGATCGAACCCACATCTTCATGGATCCTAGTTGGGTTTGTTAACCACTGAGCCACGAAAGGAACTCCAGCCACATGTTTCCACGATCACAGTCTGCTCCCATGCAGTTGACCTATTCTGCCTGCCTGCTTAGCGCTGAATGCGCCTGCATAAAGCAGTGCCTCTGTCTGTATCTTCGCTCCCACACTGCAGTAGCTGCGAAAGGCTAGCGCTCCGGCACTCCTTCTCGTCCTTCCATCACCACCAGTTTTTTTTCACTCTCTACTGGATCGCTCCTATTAGCAGTCAAACCAGTTTTTACTCTCTTGTCTTAAAAAAATAACCCTTTTTGTTGACCTCGCTTTCCTCCCCATCTGATTTCTTTGGCCAAACTCCCCGGAAGAGGTTTCTATAGTCACTCTTTTCTATTTCTTTTCTCCTGTTTTCTCTAAACCTACGTCAGTCTAGGTTTTCCCCCACTATTCCCCCCAAACCACTCTTGTCAAGGTCACTGATGATGTAAAGCTTAGTCTCTGGTCCTTTGCTCTGTTTACACCCACTCCCCTGGTGATCCAGCAGCTCAGTGGCTTTAAAGCTTTTCAGGGAGTTCCCGTCGTGGCGCAGCAGAAACAAATCTGACTGGGAACCATGAGGTTGCAGGTTCGATCCCTGGCCTTGCTCAGTGGGTTAAGGATCCGGCGTTGCCGTGAGCTGTGGTGTAGGTTGCAGACGCGGCTCGGATCCCGCGTTGATGTGGCTGTGGCGAAGGCCGGCGGCTACAGCTCCTGTTAGACCCCTAGCCTGGGAACCTCCATATGCCGCAGGTGTGGCTCTAGATAAGGCAAAAAGACAAAAAAAAAAAAAGAAAAGAAATAGAAATGTAGAACAAGCAGCATGCAGGACGCAAAGGCCCACAAAACCTTCTGAGGAGATCACCAATGAGTATTTAAAGGCTGGCTCTGAGCAATGAGTAATCAAAGCTTAAAAACTTAAGAAAAAAAAAAATTAGTAGCCAGGGTCATAAAACAAAATGTAGCTAACCCTGCTCAGATTGAAGAAGCCAGACCATACTAGAACATACCAGATTTCCTTCAGCCACTCTAGATGAGGGCTGTCACCAGTTCATGATTCAGGATGCTGGGTTGTGTCTCAGGAACTCAGTCCTCCTTTTCTCTTGCCGTCCTCTCCCCTCTAGTACCGTGGTTGGGAGCCTGGAACCACACTTTCCAAATCCCTGCCAAGAAATTCTAGATTAGATTTTTTTCAATGAGAGACACTGTGTTAAGATGTAGCAGTTTTCCAGGAGTTCCCGTGGTGCAGTGGTAACAAACCCAAAGAGTATCCATGAGGATGCGGGTTTGATCCCTGGCCTCGCTCAGCGGGTCAAGGATCCGGCATTGCCCTGCACTGTGGTGTAGGTAGCAGATATGGCTTAGATCCCGTGTTGCTTTGGCAGTGGTGTAGGCCAGCAGCTGTAGCTTCAGTTCAACCCCTAGCCTGGGAATTTCTATATGCTGCTGGTGCAACCCTAAAAAGCAAAAAAAAAAAAGTGGGTAGAGGTTTTTTTTTTTGGAATTTTTTTTTCTTTACTTCAAGTATGGTGAGGCCAACAACAGATCAGGAGTAACTGCCATTGAAAAGATAATTTGCAAAAAGAAAGAAAGAGAGAAAGAGAGAGAGAGGAAGAAAGAAAGAAGGAATGAAGGAAGGAAGGAAGGAAAGAAAGAAAGAAAGAAAGAAAGAAAGAAAGAAAGAAAGAAAAAGAAAATTTGTTCAGTAAAAAAAGCAAGAAAAACAGTTGGTTAGACTGCTAGATCCCAAGAGAAGGGATATGCTATGCCATGGGGAGCCGCATGGGGAAGCCCATGACTGTCAGAAGGAAATGTGAGAAGAGCTTTGATGTGGTTTCCACGGGAAAGAGTGGAAAAGCAGGGTAAATCAGGTTAGGATTGGCTGGTTTAAGTAATTTCAGTAAGCTCTAGGTCATGCGGGTTGCCTCTACTTTTTTGATAGCTGGCAGCACGAGGAAACAGAGACAAGCAGAGGAACTGAACTATTGCATGATGCAAAACTGCTCAGAGGCCAGGAACTGAGGGTCAGCGAGGGTGGGAAGAATGGGGCAGGGACAGCTGGGGGGGACGGGGCTGGCTAGAACCGTTTTTCCCCTCCTGTCCTGTAAAGGGTCCCAGAGCTGCGTAATACTGGAAGGCCAGGGAAGCAGAGTGAGACAGTGAGTTTCTTGACTCACTACAGCCAAAATGCCTTAAAGAAATTCAGTCCTTTCTTCCCCCAATTCCCTTCAGCACTGGAAAACAAAACCAACAAGCAAAAAAAAAAAAAAACCACCACAAACGAAAACACAAAACCACCAAAAAAAAAAACAAACACAAAACCACCAAAAACACAAAACCACCAAAAACAAAGTCCTTGGAGAGCCACTTAAAACCATCTGAACTATCAACGCTCTTGGAAAAAAGGGGTTTGGGCAAAGCAAATGCAGCTACCCACTCTTAGAATGAGAACAAGGAAGGAAATGAAGAGCTTGGCTTTCAAGGATACAGAAAGTTACACTGAAGCACAAATTCCCAGCTAAGTGGGGATTTGTTTTCCTGACTTATCTAAGATCACAGCTAACTGTCCCAGTGGTTCCGCAGGGCCCTAAGTGTTTCTTTCCACTTGGGTGGAGCTGTTTTGGCCTAGTTGGACCTGGATGCGTCTCTTTGTCGATCATATTCTGTCTCAGCAGTTGCCCACCTACGTCCCTAGATGCTTCTTTGAAGGAAAACATGGGATCTCGTTCATCTTCATATTTTCATCACTCAGCACTGCTCCTAACTTGTGTTAGTTGAGGAAATGAATGGTGATTAAATCAATAAACAAATGCAAACACACGAGCAGATAATGTGAATGAATGAATTTCCCTCAGAGAGATCTTCTTTCCGATCTATATTAAAAAGATGTCTGTCTTTCGAATTTATATATTTTAATGGTAAATATTGAACAGGCGCTAAACAATATTCCCGGCAAGCAGGGTTGTGGACTGATAGGTTTCAAAACTTGATCTGCATGACTACTTCCTGTTTGGTGGTCTGGCTCTTAAGATCTTGAGATTGTCACAGGTAAGTGAGCTGATAGAACTAATATGAAGTTTTCTCATCCAGGGTGGAAATGCAAATGAAATCCAATCTTAGGCAAATGATGGGTACCCAGACCTGACAAAAGGAAAAATTCCACCTCGCAGTGACCTTATTTTTTTTCCTTTAAAACTACAAGGCTTATTTCTTCCCTTTACTTGTTCTGCCAGCTTCTCACAGATCAGTGTGTGCACACTATCAAATTGTACAATAGTGTGTACTGGTTTTCCAGGGCAGCGTAGCAAAGGCCCTCGTGGGGAAAGAAAAGGTTTTTGTAGCGCGACACCGGATCCTCCAAACAGTCTCATGTTCTTTGCCTCCCAAAACTGGAGCTCCTTTTTGATCAGATTTTACATTTGAATATTTTGAATCTAAGACATTTAGGGCAGAAGAACAGTGTCCTTATTCTGTTAACATCTGACATATTTTGGGAAAAAAAGGGGGAAAACAAGAAAGCCTTAAGGGGGAAAAAAAGAAATCTTCCAGAATAATCAGTAGGGCTTCCTTATTTTGAATTCTTTCATGTAGACAGAATTGGAGACGTCAGTAAGCGATCTTGCTTTTGCCCTGTGCATCACCTGTGTTACTTCAGATCAGTGGCTGACTCTGACAATGACTCACCGTGCTGTATTGAAAGGTACCCGAGTGGTTTACAGTTGAATCATTCTCACATTTTCTTTGAGGACCTAGAAGAAAACAAACATTGCCTTTGATTTTTTTTAGGAGGTTTTTGTTTGGTTGGTTTTTGTTTTTGTTTTTTTAGTTGTCTAGGCTAGAAGATTCGTAGTTACCCACATTAACTGATGAATTCCATCCTGAACTTGAGTCGTGCAAATTGTTTTTGAAAAGTGTATGCTAAGGCAGCAGAAACTTCCAACATGGCTCCCAGGAATGAGATACATATATATTTTTGATCTTTTTAGGGCTGCACCTGCAGCATATGGAAGTTCCCAGGCTAGCAGTTGAATCAGAGCTGCAGCTGCCAGCCTGAGTCACAGCCACAGCAACATGGGATCTGAGCCACATTTAAGATCTATGCTGCAGCTTGCAGCAACGCTGGATCCTTAAGCCACTGAGCAAGGCCAGGGATCGAACCCACATCCTCATGGATATGGTTGGATTCCTAACCCACTGAGCCACAACAGAAAACTCTGAGATCTTTTTATGGATATTGATCTTTCACTCTAGAGGCTAGCAGTAGTCTCCTGTGACCTCCCTTCCTCTGCCCTTCTAGAATAATCTAATCAGAAGAGAATAGTCCTGGGAATAGGGTCTTGATAGATGACTGGCATTCTATAGGACACTTGTTCTCAAAGCAAACTTTCCAGATGTGAATTAAGAACACTAACCAGCAATCAGCAGGTCAGAGTGCAAATGTCTCCTTAGTTAACAAATGTTCTTGGATGCTGAAATCAGAGTTTGCAATTGAGGCCATCCTGTTTCTGTTTTTCCATTAAATTCGTAAATACCATTTTCCGTTCACCCGTGTTTCTTTTAGATACGCTTCAGCTTCCAGAGGAATTTAAAGGCACGAGTCTTGAAAATCAGATGAACTCAGGGAATCAAATAGTCTTAGGGCCTTTTTAAGCAAGGAAGTTAATAAATGCCAACTCTTTCAAATATTCTATGCAGCAATCGATATTTTTTACCAGCCTACAATTTTTCAATTTATCGCCTTAGTTATGTCATTGCTCTAAGTATTCTTCTCTGAATCAAAGTGGTGTGATTTAAAAAGAAAATAAAACCGTTAGGGAGTTCCTGTTCTGGCTCAGCAGTTAACGGACCCGACTAGTATCCATGAGGATGAGGGTTCAATCCCTGGCCTTGCTCAGTGGGTTAAGGATCCGGCGTTGCCATGAGCTGTGGTGTAGGTTGCAGATGCGGCTCGGATCCCGCGTTGCTGTGGCTGTGGCTGTGGCAGGGAACATCGGCTACAGTTCCAAAACAGCCCCTAGCCTGGGAACTTCCATTTGCCTCAGGTGAGGCCCTTAAAAAAAAGGAAAGAAAATAAAACCTCTGGTAATACAGTAACACATTTACTTTTAGTGATTCTCAACTTTCTCTTTTCCTATCTTTTAGGCACAGGGAGTACTTTCTACAATAAGAGGCGACAGTAAAACACATTTCTGAATTTTCTCTTTAAAGAGCTAACACTAACCAAAGAGATTTCTTTATTTTACTTTATTTTATTTTTTTGTCTTTTTGCCTTATCTAGGGCCGCAACCGCGGCATATGGAGGTTCCCAGGCTAGGGGTCGAATCAGAGCTAAAGCTGCTGACCTACGGCCACAGCCACAGCAACGCGGGATCCGAGCTGTGTCTGCAACCTACACCACAGCTCACGGCAACGCCGGATCCTTAACCCACTGAGCAAGGCCAGGGATCGAACCCGCAACCTCATGGTTCCTAGTCGGATTCGTTAACCACTGAGCCACGAAGGGGACTCCCAAAGAGACTTCTTAAAGTGGGAATCAGGGCAAGTGTCATCCTTGGGCCCTGCTCTCCGGGAGCTTACAGTCTAGCATCCACAGAACGTGGAAGCACCCCCGTCATAGGCTGTGCACGGCAAGTGGCAGAGAGTAGAGGGGAAAATGTGTGCTGTGGATGATTGGAGGAGACAGAGAGGTCAGTGGACAGGAGCAACCAGAGAAGGCTTCAGAGAGGAGTTGAAATTGAAGTTCGGTCTTCAGTGACAGCACGTCGTTTCCGGTGGACACTGTAACAAAAACATTGGGCAGCTTAAAACTCGGCTATGTGCTCTCTGAAGGCTCGAGGCGAGAATCTTCCCTGATGTTTTTCCAGCTTCTGATGGTTGCTGACAACCCCTGGCAGTTCCTTGTGGCAGCTTATATCCAATTTTTGTTTCCATCATAATGTGGAAGACCTGTGTGTGTGTGTGTGTGTGTGTGTGTGTGTGTTTGTGTGTATTTCTGTGTCTCTCGTATTAGGACACAAGACATTGGATCAGGGCCCATCCTCACCCAGTACGGCCTCATTTTAACTTGGTTACATCTTCAAAGACCCTACTTCCAAACACAGGTACCAAGTCTTAGGACTTGAAGCCTCAGGACTTCTCAGGGGACACAATCCAAACCAAAACAGACAATATCTGAGGTCGTGTTTCTTAGAATCAGAACCTGAAAGAGGGAATCGTGAGAAGATGCGTTTTGAAGAAGGCGTTCTCAGGAGAGGGAGGGTGAGGTAGGCAGGCTAGGGTGAGGCTGGAGGCAGTCGAGGAAGTGGCCATAACTTCTGGGCGAGGCTGCTCCCGTTGGCTCAGGCAGTTCTCCAGCAGGAGCAGGAGGCATTGGTGAGCAGCTGTCAGCCAACATGCACAGCTGCTGGGGACCGGGAACATCGGCCCGGTGAAGGGGACCTGATGTGGCTCCTGCAGAATTTACCTCATTCTCCCTCCCATCCTACCCAGAACTGCTTGACCTTTATAGTAAGGTCCCTCCATTCAGGCACCATTTCCTCCAGATTCCAGTTGTATTTTATGTTAAAACTTAGGAGGATTAGTGGTTGGCGGCTGCTGTAGTTGATCCTGAGGCTATATTTGATTTTCATAAACTCCCTCCCTCTACGTACCCCTTACCCCTTAAGCAGAGCTTCTGCTGGTCTAAATGGCTTGAGGGGGGATGGGTCTAAGCCTCTTTGCCTACCATCCCCTTGTCAACTCTCCATTGCTCTGCTTCACCATTTATAGTGAAAGTCTAGCACAGGAATATTGAATGACCCAGTGGATCATGAGTGCCCAACATATTTCTTCCTACTGCCTCATGATGATCAGGGTTAGTAACTCCTGCTCTTGCAGTAAATTTTTTTCCTATGTCTACTGGTCTCCTGCAACAAAGAGCCCAAGGAGATCTGGTGGCAGTCCTAGCTTTTGGTCTAGTGGAACTCGTACTGTATCCCTTGATTGAAATATCTCTCTTACAAGACCTGGGACTTTGAAACCCACATAACCTAATGTTTTGGAGATAGGAATTCTCCCAGTGGGTCACTGGGAGTGAAGGTCAGCTGGGTGACTTCTTACTTCCATGTTATGGTTCTCAGACCTATGTTATTCTTATTGGAGACAAAGCACCAGGTGATGGTAACTGGTTTAAGATATAGACCACATCCTTAAGGATGGTCCTTCATCAGTTCAGGGTCATTTCTAAGCAGGAGCTTTAGCTGCCCCTTCAAGAGGCCATTCTGATGCCAGCAGCTTCTTGAGGGTGCCATATATCATCCAGGGATCTGACACCAAATATGTAGGTTTTTCTATACCAAGCAATCTCTAATTCTTGAGGCACTGACTAGGGTGTCCTATGATTTAATTCAATTCTCTGAACACTTCCTTTGGATTTTTCTCACGTCCAACAGTACCTTTCCAGCACCATAATCTTGATCCCTGTTGCCCTATAAATAGTGCCTTCATGAACTCCATTTTAATTCCTCCTCCAAACTAATTTTTGTCAACATATTGGGCCTCGAATTAATCACAGTGACTTGAATAGAAGTTGATTTCCCAGGTAGGCAACTGGGGGCTTTGATTTAGCGGACCAATGATGTTAGACTTGACATCTGTGTTTTTTTCTCTTGCACTTTTCTAAATGACAGCAAAATGGCTACCACTGCTACTTTCATCACATCTATGTTCAATACAGGAAGAACGTAGGGAGTGGCCAGCTGCATCTATGAAATCTCAGGAATTTCCCCAGAAGATTTGCTCTTATTTCTCATAGGCCAGATCTAGAGGAAGGTTGGGCATGTGGGGTTACGTTGACTGGATTAGACTATCATGATCCAGCTCCTGGAGATGGGCATACAGTGGCTTTGAATGAAATTGGGATTTGCTTAGTAATAAGAAAGGAAGAGAGAGACATTTAGGTAAGTAACTAATGCATATGCAATCACCAGATGTGTTATAAGAATAGTGAAAGAGAAATGTGGTTTTCCTTTTTAACTACCATGCCATAGCAAAATTAACAATAGTTCTTTAATATTACTTAATAGTTATTCCATATTCAAATGTATGCAATCACCTCAAAGATTTTTTTTCCCAGATGACTTGTTTGCATCAGAGTTCAAAGTCCACACATTACACACAATTGTCTCTTTCTTGAGCCAATTCTTTCCTGTTGTTTTCAAAAAGTTGTTGATTTTTTGAGAAACCAGACCATTTATTTGTCCTGTTGACTTTCTCCCCATCCTGAATTTGGCTGGTTACTTTCTTGTGGTGGTGTTTAACTTGATTCCTCTATCCCCTGGACAGTCATCCCACATCCACTTAATCAACTAAACTCGGATTAAAAGTATTTGGAAAAAAAAATTCCACAAAGTTCCAAAAAAACAAAACTGGAATTTCCCATTCTCCAGGCAACTATTTGCACAGCATTTGTATTGTATTTACAACTATTTACATAGCATTTATATTGTATTGAGTATTATAAGTGATCCAGAAATGATTTAAAGTGTAAGGGAGGGTATGCATATGTTATATGCAAACACTGTGTCATTTTAAGTGTGTTTATTTTTTTGGCCACACCCGTGGCACAAGGAAGTTCCTGGGTCAGGAACTGAACCTGTGCCACCTCAGTGACAATGCCGAATCCTTAATTACTAGGCCACTAGGGAACTCCCAAACACTATGCTATTTAATATAAGAGACTTGAGCATCTGAGGATTTTGGTATCCACAGGGCTAGGACGGGGATTGTCCTAGAAACAGTCACCCCAGACACTGAAGGATGACTGTAATGCCTACAGAGTGGTAGTTAGAATTAGGGACCTTATTATATTAATCTTCCTAAAACATTAATTTCATCCGTTCCTCTTTCTCTCCTGCTCCAGAGTGTTCAGTGGTCCTTGCCTAAAGCAACATCCCCAGACACGACTGCTTAAATCATTGGCTATCAGTGATTACCTCAACTTCCAGCCCCTCTCCCCTCCCCAGAAGTCAGAGGGTGGGACTGAAATTTCCAACCCTCTAAACAGAAGACTGGTTTCCCTGACAATGAGTCCCCATCCACAGAGGCTTTCTGAAAGTCATCTCATTAATGTGAACTCAGGAGTGGTTGAAAGGGGTTTAATATGACTCACAAGGACCTCTTTATATCTTTATCCCTGCAGAACTGTTTTAGGAACAACGAGCAAAAACCAAGGAGTATAACAAAAGATATTCCTACCATTCTTATCACTTAGGATCTTACAAGGGTTTCAGGAGCTCTAGCCAGAAGTAGGAGATGAAGACTAAAATATGTATTTCCAATAACATCACAGTGATAAAAAAAAAAGTCAGTTTGAACTTTTCAGTCAATAATACTGCCCAAATTGTGCTGTACATTTCTTACTACATCACCTTGTGATGTCTACAGTTTTCAATTAGGCCAAGTCAGCCTTATCCTTCCATTACCAAATTTCACCTAATGGTTTTCGCATGCAATGGGGATCACTGCTCGCATCCATGATTTCATTAAGAATGTCACTGCAGCGATGCTCTAATTCGATTATTCTTTATTTCTTGGTCGGAATTCCCCTACAAAGGACATTACCTTACCTTACCTTTATTTGGATCCTCTGACATCCAGCTTCTATGGGAAATGCAAAATAAATGCTTCCTCTCTCCCTTTATACAGTTCCACAGTTGATGTTCTAACAATCTCGGTAATGACTGGTTAGTGTATTTTCTTCTTTTCTTTCGGTAGTGTGGTATTACTAACTCATGGAATTGTATATATTTCATGTGTTGTATGTCCATTACTGTCACTTAAAAAGTTTTTGTTGTTATTGGGCATCTCTTCAAGTTGTCCTTTGGACATGACCCAGCTAGTCTTAATACCTTCTAGCCTTCTGACACAAAACAATGCTCCAAATGAGGAATCATTCATTTCTTCAAAGATCTCTTGTTTTTCTTGGTTGGAAATGGCATTGCAGGCTGTTTAATCTGGGTGCTAAGGATGCTCGTTGCTACTGGATTGTTTCTGGCTCTGAGTCTTTTAAGTGGACAGCACTAGGAAATGTGTACGTCTTAAAAAAGAAAGACAAAGGAGTTCCCGTTATGGCTCAGTAGTTAACAAATCCGCCTAGGCTACATGAGGATGTGGGTTCGATCCCTGGCCTCGCTCAGTGGGTTAAGGATCCAGCATTGCCGTGAGCTGTGGTGTAGGCTGCAGATGTGGCCCAGATCCCACATTGCTGTGGTTATGGTGTAGGCTGGCAACTGTAGCTCTGATTTGCCCCTAGCCTGGGAACCTGCATATGCTGCAAGTATGGCCCTAAAAAGCCAAAAAAAAAAAAAAAAAGGAGAGAGAGAAAAATTATGAGTTCGTTTTAATATTTCTAATTCAGATTTAATATCATAACCCCTATAATGTTAACCCCAATAAACTGTTAAGTTTTAGAACAATTGTTAAGTTTTAGGAACACAATGCTATGTGTTGGGAAAAGTCAGGTGACACAGCAGAAAGATGGTGACCTGGTCCGGATACCTGAGTTTCTGCTCTGACTTCAGTTCTAGTTAAACTCTTCGGATTTCAATTTTTCTCTGTGCGAAATGAGTGTGCACTTAACAAGTATTTATTGAGGAGGGTAAATGAATGAACAAGGTGCGTCAAAAGAATACCCTTTTTAAACATTTATTTTGACTACTTTGTGACAAATAAACATTTGTTGAATGATGTTGTTGGATTATTCTTGAATGTACGACATTATTGTAGGCATGGTGAAGAACTCAAGAAAAAATGAAGTGAGAGCCTTATCTCAGGAAATTTGGGCCCTGGGTAAAGAACTAAGACAGCTGATGGGCAGTTGATGGTGAAAAGCTGCTGAAACCCAGGCTGCACATTAATCAGAGGTGTTATCTCCATAACATGGGAAGGACATAGAGCCGAGAGCAGGGCATTTAGAGTCAGATGGATAAAGATTTCCATTTATTAAGAGCTGTGAGTTTTGACCTGCTCAATAGATGCTAGAGATTACGCTTTAAAGTAAAATCTGATTTAAACTTCTCTCACTAGTGTGGGATTTTGGTGTATGAGATTAAATATGATTATGAGTTTGGATGCTTCTTCCAACAAGGGGTAGAGTTTATGGCCCCTCTTCTTAAATATGAACTGGACTTTGACTGTTTTGACCAATGGAGTAGAGTAGAGAAATGCCTCTATAATTTTATCGCAGTTCAGGCTTAACCTTCTTTCCCTTCCTTCCTTCCTTCCTTCCTTCCTTCCTTCCTTCCTTCCTTCCTTCTTTCCTTTCTGCCTCGCCTGCAGCATATGGAGGTCCCCAGGCTAGGGGTGGAATCGGAGCTGCAGCTGCCAGCCTACACCACGGCCACAGCAATGCTGGATCCTTAACCCAGCGAGTGAGCCCAGGGATCAAACCTGCATCCTCGTGGATATTAGTCAGGTCCTTAACCTGCTGAGACATAATGGGAACTCCCAGGCTTAACCTTTAAGAAGACTGGCAGCTCCTCCTTGGAGCCCTGAGCAGCCCTGTAAAAAGTGTGAGCAGCCCCTTGGGGGATCCCGCGGTAAAGGCCTGAGGCTCCGTGGAGAGGGATAGTGGCCCAGCTGGTCCCCGCCTCCAGACATCCCTGCCAAGGTGCCAGACGAGGGAATTCAAGCCAGATTGGACCCTCGAGCCCCGCCCAGCCACCAGCTGTGACTTCAGTCAGTGCCGAGCGGAACAGAAGAACCACCAGCCAAACCTGGTCCTAACCTCTAACACAAAATCATGAGCTAGAATAAGATTGTTATTTAAAACAATTAAGTTTTTGAGTAGCTAATTATGCAGCTGTGGATAACTTGAACACTCGGGCAAAAAATTAACTTCTCTATAGCTCAGTCTCTTCGTCGGTTTAATGCGGGTATCACCGTCATCAACAGTATCATTCTTGCTAACATTTACTGGAAGCTTTCTCTGGGCCAGCCATGGTTCTAAGTACTTCACCTTTAAACCTTACAAAAGCCCTATGAAATATGCGCTATTAATATCCCCAATTTCCACATGGTAACTGGAGACTGAGAGGTTAAAGGACTTCAGTAAAATTGCACAGCTAAAAAACGGCAGAGGTAAGATTCAGACTCAGGTGGCCTGACTGCCAGGTGAGGTTTACAGAGCATACGGCACAGTGTCAAGCATACAAGCATGGGCTCAGTTTATTTTAGTTTTTTACTTTTTTGTCTTTTTTGCTTTATCTGGGGCCGCACCCGGGCATATGGAGGTTCCCAGGCTAGGGGTCTAACAGGAGCTGTAGCTGCCGGCCTACGCAACAGCCACAGCAACAGCCACGCGGGATCCGAGCCGTGTCTGCAACGTACACCACAGCTCATGGCAAAGTCGAATCCTTAACCCACTGAGCAAGGCCAGGGATCGAACCCGCAACCTCATGGTTCCTAGTCGGATTCGTTAACCACTGAGCCACGACGGGAACTCCGAGGACTCTTTTTCTTAAACACCCCAAGGAAAGAAAAAAAAAGGAGATATGCAGGATGAGAAGAAAAGTGCCTTTAGAAATAGGAACAAGACGTGGACAGGGAAGAAAATGCTGCTGGGCAAGGGGTTGTGTGGGGGCAGAGAGTGGGGCTAAAGCAGTGGCTCTGTAGGGTCTTTCAGCCCCAGAGGAGAAAGTGACAGGGCCAGGCCGTGGATGATTTACTGTGGCATGCAATCAGGCCACGCATTCACGCTACGCATGACTCCCTTGCCCTGCGTTACCACGCTTCCTCTCCCCAATTAGGGGGAAAGTCTCTGTTCATTTATGAAGTGGTCCTTGGACATCTGCACGATCCCCACTGTGGAGGAGACCCAATGGGGTCATATCAACATGACCAAGGTCAAGTGGTCAAGAGTTATTTACAGCCCATTAGGCACCGTTCACGTCAGCCAGGCATATTCTGTGCAGCCTTCCTAAATGAAGTAAATATGCTGGATCCTGAGCGTCCAGCACGGCTGTGTGGTCGGGGATGTTGGGACGTTATCTGAGAAATCCAAACAGCAACAGCCCAAGCCGGGGATGGTCATCTTCTGGATGAATGCTCCTGGAGCGCCTGCCCTTTTTTTTTTTTTTTTTTTTCTGAGTTAGGATTTCAGAGACTTATCAAATGGTCATTCTGGAAGAGACCTCAACCCAATCCACTTATTTGAGAGATGCGCAAACTGCAGGCTACCAAAGCAAAAGTCCTTGTCAATCAGTGTCAGAGGTCAGTATACAATGAGGGGTCATGTTTTGTCTCTCTGATGCTTCCTTAGAATATATGGCAGTTGAAGGTTACTTGATCAATGGCATTGGAATAACCAGATACCAAATCAAAGCAGACACTTTAGATTCACCTCTTACAACACGAGATGAACTCCGGACTAATGACTTCGTTACAAAGATATCATCCCCCCAAAAAAAGAGTAGTAACAATATTTACCACAGTTGGACAAGTATAAATGTAAACATGTCAGATTGAAGCAATAAAGGAATTTTACAGATATGACTAAACGATTTTAAACTGTGCAATATGCAATCGAAAGAAATATCACAAATTGGGAAGCTCTTTAATAATATAACAAGAGTTATGAGCCAATTGGCAAGAAGTATAAATAATTTGCCCAAACAAGATATAATCATTAAACACAAAGGAAAATGTTAAACTTCATGAATAGTTGAAGACATCATTAAAACAAGGAATAACCATATACCTATTAAATAAGCAAAAGTTTTAACTTTCTTGATAGTAGGTCCCTATTAGTCAAGCCATGCTGTCTTGCTAAGCTCTTCTGCGTCAATGGTGGCACAGATGTCTCTTCCAGGAAATAGCCTCTTCCTGTTAGAGTAGATCCTATCTGTTCCTTCTGGATTAATATATTCATCCTGAAGCCCTAGGGATCCATCGTGAGTTAAAGAGACAAAGGGAAACTGAGAAGTCAAATGCGGTGCCACCTACCAAACCGAGAGCCTACAGACCACCTTGCTGTGAATCTCCAGCTGAGCTCTTGTTAATGTCGAGATCAGATTTCCTTTGATATTTACAAAGCGTCACCCACCAGTCCATGAGGTTTGTACTTATAGGTAGAGAACACCTGTTAGTTGCAGGCTCCATCTTTTAAAATCTTCCCCATAGTTTGTCTGGACTTTGGCTCATGAAAAGACAAGTTGCTCCTGCTCCATAATGAATAACTATCCCTGCTGACACAGGATTACTTTGTCCGGATCCACTCTCAGCGGAGGAGTCTTGCCGCCCTCCTGAGAGCTTCCACTGAGAGGCTGGGTTGTTGCTTCAGTGTATTGTCCCTGAGTGGACCTGACACCCAGGCCCTAGTCCCCCATGCCTGTATTTGCCCAGATCTGCTGGACTGCGTCAGATGCTCATCATGATGAGTGTGGCAAACCTCCAAAACCTGCAGGCCTTCAGCCAGCCACCAACTATGGGCTTCAAAGAAAATATGCAAAGAGGACCGGACACACAGATGTATATTTTTTGCGTAGCTTAACCTGGAGACGCATCAGTCTCAGAAACCAACTGAAAGCCAAGAGTAAATAAAAGGGAGTTCCAGTCTTTATGCTCCCATGACCATTAAAGGGGAACCATAGAGAAATCCTTCTTCAAAACCCCTTTCCTCTCATCCACTCCACCTGGTCATGCAGCTCCTCTCCCACCTCCCTTCCGGGCCACAGAGTCTTCTTTTCTCCTTGCTTCCATTCCTGTACCTCTCTCCATCGTACTTCGTTAAGTCCATAGATTTAGCTTTGCTTCCCAGAAGAAAGAAGCCTCCTTTATTTGGAAATTGAGTTGACAAACAAAGGATTTCCTCCAGTGGGAAGGTGGGGGTTTGAGTCTCTGAACATTGCTATGTCAATAATTCTTCTCTTTTTCTTCCTTCCTCCTTTCCTCTTTCCCTCCCTCCCTCCTTCTTTTTTCTCCTTCCTCCCCTTCCTTCCTTCCTTCTTTCCCTCCTTCCTTCCTTCCTTCTTTCCTGTCTTTCTGTTTTTCTTTCTTCATGCTGTACAATACATAATCCACAACTTATTATCCTATAACTGAAACTTTGTATTTTTTGACCCCTTTGGCTCATTTTGTCCACCCCCCTCCTTACCTCCTTGTTCTTGCCTCTTTCAGGCATACTGTCCTCTATGGGTCAATGCGAATGCCTTCTCCACCTTATTAAGATAGTGATAAATTGAACAAAGAATTTCACTTATAACCTTCAGAAGAGGAGAACAAAATTTTAGTAGCTAGGAAATAAATGGCCACATCGAAATAGATTATGAGTCTGGGGTTATAGTTGTAGGCTGTTGTCTCTCGGGGGGGGGGGTGATTATTGTTACTCATTAAAAAAAAAAAGAAATAGACTATGATACTTTTGTTAAACACCTTTTTGTGCTTTAAATATTTTCTGCCTCCTCAATAATTTCTAATAATCCATACTCCCTAAAATGCAATGAAAACTAGTAAGTTTTCATAGTAGATATTTTCTTTCAAAAATTCTGTGGTGTTGCCATAATACCATTTCAGTGCTCTTGCTGGATGGATCCATCTTATGGATGTTTTACAGGAAATCTGGGGTATGTTTTCAATTTTAACAATCAAATTTAGAGGCACTCATTCTTCATTCTGTATCTCTTGAAGATTAATGGCAATTAATTTATGGCATAATTTAAAGTTGTAGAAGTAAAACGTTGATTGTCTCTGGAAACCACTAATATTTTCTCTGTATCTATGAGCTCAGGTTTTTTTCCTATTTTTTCCCCTTAAATCACACATATAAATGAGATCATACGATATTTGTCTTTCCCTGTCTAACTTAATAATGTAGCCTAATGCCATCAATGCCCATTTATGCTGTCACAAATAACAAGGGTTTATTATTTTTTATGGCTGAATAATATTCCATTGTACATATATTTTCTTTATTCATCCCTCCATCGATGGGCACAGGTTGTTTCATATCATGGCTAATGTAAACAACGCTGCAACAAACCTGTGGGTGCATATAGTTTTTTGAGTTAACGTTTACTCTTTTTAAGGAAAATACACGGAAGTGGAATTGCTGGGTCATATGGTAGTTTTATTTTTAAGTCATTGAGGAATCTCCATACTGCATTGTAGTGGCAGTACCGATTACTAACTGGAGCTTTTTATGGACTTCTCTCTGGTCCCCTTTCCTCATGAGTTAGTTTGCACCGGGAGTATCCTTTTGTCTGGACTATCATAGCAGTTACATGGCCACGAAGAGGAAGAAAAAAGTGAAGCAATTTTTACAAAGGGTTTTTATAAGAAAGCTAAGAGGCCAAGGGACATTCTGAAAGGAGAGGAAGTCCTGGTGTGCACTCCAGCCAGGAGCAAGAGCTTTTAACTTCACGGCTCCTTCTAGCTCCATCCAGACACTTCGGTCCAGTTGACCCACACATCACAACAGAACGCTTCCTCTTGAGGATTTGGGAACTTGAGCTCCCTCTAGAGGCTGAAGTGTGCCACTAAGAGCAAGTCATTAGACTATGTAATGCATAGGGGTTGAAAGGAAGCCAAGAGTGAAAAACTATGAGAAGAATGCAGAGACAGTGACTACTCAGTCTAGCCTAACAAAATAATGAAGACTTCATAGAGAAAGTGACAGAAAGAATGAGTGAGTGATCGAATGAATGGGCATATATGGGTATTTCCTTGCTTTAGTTTATACCAGAGAGCACAAATTTTTTTATTCTGAATATTTGAAAATACACATATACTATGCGATAGACATTTCTGTTTGGGAGATGAGACATTTCTCGATTTTCTCTCTGGAATTTCTCTAGGTTTCTCCTCGCTGTTCTATTTCCCAGCCTGGGCTGGCTTCTGTGCAGGAATGCTTGGCTCTTCCTGAGATACAGTGTAAGGGAGCAGTCCTTTGGAGTCTTGGCTAGGTAGGCATAGCTTCAATTTATGTCTGTAAACTTCCAAAGGGTTTCGAAGATCCCAAAGCTCTCAGTCCAGGCAGGACCAGCTATTTGGAAATAGGATAAAGAGACAGGAACAAGCAGAGCTCTGTTTCCACTAACCGCCATTTCCTCCATATTCGCTTTAAACTCGGTGATAGCATTTAGGAAAGAGGAGCCACCCAACAAGAAACAGAATGACTCTTTTCTTCAACACGGTGGGAAATAACGGGTTTGCCTTGAATGCTGTGTGCTGGGGGATGGTGATCCTCAAGGAATGAAACCACTTTCCAAGTTGTTTTTAACGACACTTTTGCCCCAGGGTTTAAGAAACCTCCCTCTCTAATTGATGTCTCTAGCCAGTGGCTGCTTATAATCAAGAAGATTGCACTTAAAAGGTATAGCGACGGGTCTTATTATTGGCATTAGAAGATTGTGCTCTGTAATTACAAGCCGGGGAGTCTAGAACCAGTAGATCTTAAAGAGAGAACAGCAGACATTTTAGTGCAATTCGTGCATATTCATCAAGAAAAACGGTGCTGGGCGGTTTATAACGAGAAGTACCACTGGCTTTTCATCTTTGGGTCTTTCACTATCCCATTCCATTTGTTTTATTATGAAATCGTTGGTTGTATTCCTTTATTAAGCACTTACGGCTTAATCGTGTGTGCCAGGCATCGTACAGAAGGCTTTGTAAACGATGAGGTGAGGATACGGATCCCAGCAAAGAGACAGCCTGTTAAATTTAAGGCAATTGGATCAGGAAGATATGAGGAGGGCATACATCAGGTGTCAGCCAATTTTTCCATCATGGGCTAGATGGAGACTATTTCAGGCTTTGTATGGTCATAATGGTCCCTGACACAACTACTCCAGCACCGCTGAATGTTGACATGTGGAATGTGAAATTGACCACAGCCGACACATAAATGATGAGCAACGTTTGTCTTTTAAGTTGGACAGATTTATGGGCATTGAAATTTGAATTTCATGTCATTTTTACGTGTCAAAAGAATATTCTTTCTTACAATTTTTTTTTTCAACCATGAACAAATGTAAACACCATTCTTAGCTCACAGGGTTTACAGAAACAGGCATGGAACAGATTTGGCTCATGGGCCAAGGGTTGCTGACTCCAGACAGGAAATAATCTCTAGGGCCATCTTGCCATTGTTTGGGAAGTGCCTGCCTGGATGGAAGAGACAGAACCAGTGCATTCCTTTGTCTCAGACCGCGCATACCGCTCTCACAGAGCCATTAGAGTTGGTAAAATATCGAAAGGTATTTAAAGAAAGACAGTCCCTGCTCTCAACTCCTCCCCACATGACTCATTTCAATGTGCAGAAACCAGCTGAAGCCATTCTTCCCAATGCCTAAACTTAGTCAATTAGGCTAGAGGTAAGGCTGTACACCCCAAATGAGACCACACTCCAAAAACTAATGCATCCGAATTGTTTCTCTGTAGAACTTGATGGCATGGGATGAGCTTAGTTGTAGGTACGGCTCAAAAACAGGGGGGCAGTTTTTGCAGTGTGGGTTAGAAAGCTAACATATCAGCTTTGTCGCTGTCACTTGGAAAGAACCTTATCAAATCTTGAGTCCATCTCACACTAAAGTATGATGATGGAGTGAATTGCTATCAGAGACCGGGGGGGGGTTCCCGTACTGACATTAGGTAAGGAGGGCCTAGAGGTCACTTAGTGATGATAGGGGGAAGGTGGTGGAATCTGCAACTCGAATTTGTAAATTCTAAGACCATCACAGATGATGACTTTGTGGCACATAGCATCTCGCCTCAATTTGGAGAAACAACATGAAAAAAAAAAAAGAGAGAGAGAGACTAAAATGCATTATGTTGTCATACACAAGACTGGACATTTCAGATCACATAGGCACAACCTCAAGCATGGCAGACAGGAGTTCCCATTGTGGTGCAGCAGAAAGGAATCCGACTAGTATCTGTGAGGTTGCGGGTTCGATCCCTGGCCTTGATCAGTGGCTCGGGAGTCCAGCGTTGCTGTGAGCTATGATGTTGGTTGCAGACACAGCTCAGATCCCACGTTGCAGCTCCAATTCGACCCCTAGCCTGGAACCTCCATATGCCATGGGCGTGGCCCTGAAAAGCAAAAAACAAAAAACAAAAAACAAAAAACAAAAAACAAAAAAAGGGCAGACATAATTATCAAGACCCATGGTTCCTCGGGTGCTTGGGATGGGGAAATGATCACCAAATGGGTGGCGTTTGTTTGATTTTTTTTTTTTTAGAGCCACATCCATGGCACATGGAAGTTCCCAGGCTAGGGGTCTGAATTCAAGCTGCAGCTGCTGGCCTAGGCCACAGCCACAGCAATGCCAGATCCGAGCTGAGTCTGTGACCTACACCACAGCTCACGGCAACTCGGATGCATCGTTAACACACTGAACAAGGCCAGGGATCAAACCCACATCCTTACAGATCTTAGTCAGGTTCGTTACCACTGGGCCACGATGGGAACTCCCCAAATGGATGGCTGTTTTACATCCAGGTTGAGTTTTTCTCCGTCTCATGAGCAAAGCACCAAGCATTTTCGTAAAAGCGGATGAAGAAGTGGAGGCGTTTCATTTCATTTTATAGCCCGGACGAACGCCCTCTCCCCTGTGGATTTCTGATCTTAGAAACCAAATGCCTGCTAAGGGGATGAAGTCTGAAAAGGGAAAAAAATTAAGCTAAGCTTTAGTCAAGTGCGTCCCAGTGGTAAGCATTTAAATTAGAGTGCAAGGGAAAAAAAAACGTTCTACAAACCCAGCGGTGAAGCCTTCTCCCGACCTGGACGCTTAGGGTCCAACCCTAAGAAAAAGGGCAGGTCCCCAAGGCAGCTTTCTCTTGCACTGGCTGCATGAACTGCTGTGTCAGCAGCGCCATGCGTCATTAGCCGACCTGGAAAAGCTCCAGCTGCCTGCCTCTTACGCTCTCTGTACCTCTCACTTTAAAAAAGCTTTCATCGACATCATCCCAAACATCTTTTGTTTTCCCAGCTGGAGAAGCCTTTCTTTCTGTTTGCATCTCATCTCCAGCTAACTGAGGTCTTTTGCCCTTAAGAACCGCGTCCATGAATCAAAGGGAATCATCACCTGTAAACTGTAAAGTGAGTCTGAGTGCTGTGGGATTCCACAGCCATCTATCTTCTTGGAGCTGCCATATTTAGTTACATTTTCTATCCACGGTTGGTGGTCACTGTCTTTCTCACTTTCCATCCACTGTATTAGAGACAAAATACGAAGCTCCTCCCAGCAATATTTTCTTCTGAGATTTAGCTCCAATACAGCATAATGCTCTCTGCTTGGTGGGTTTTCCAATCCGTCTGTCAGGCTGGGGTGAGATACATGTCTGGCCTATGGCTAGAGTGATTTACTACCTAAAATGATCTCCTGTTCTAGGATTTTCCCCAAATTCCCTGCAAATAGCTTTACAATAAAACTAGGCAAGGAAACAGTGTTTTTTTTTTTTAATTTAAGGTTTAATACCTATTTCTTGCCCACAAAACCTCACACAGAATTCTTGGCTTTTCTGGTCTTCATGCATTTTAATCCTTACCATCTAAAGCTTGATGGAACTTTCAAAAGTCATTTGTTCATCCTTCCATCCCCAGAGAGGAGATTTTGCTCTTATTATAAACACTGTAAAAGCACAAAACGCTGCTATTTCATTTAGGAACCCTGGTACCTCAGGAATACCTTCTGATGATAATTCCATGCCCATTTCTTGTTATTTTGGATTATGGCAGAAATGGTGACTAGATTGCCATTATTTTCCAGAAGACATAATTTGGTGTAACGAAAATATTTTCTAGATAAGTTGCTTCCAAGCTGGGGAGTTACTGACATTTCACCACAGCCCTGCCAATCATGGCTAGTTGTGCCCTTCACTCTATCCTTTACTTGTTTCTTCTTTTTACTTCTTTATCTTATATATTTATTTATTTATTTATTTATTTATTTATTTATTTATTGCTTTTTAGGGACGCCCTCGCAGCATATGGAGGTTCCCAAGCTAGGTGCTGAATCGGAGTGGTAGCTGCCGGCCTACACCACAGCCACAGGAACGCGGGATCCAAGCCATATCGGCGACCTACACCACAGCTCACGGCAATGTTGGATCCTTAACCCACTGAGCGAGGCCAGGGATCAAACCTGCATCCTCACGGATGCTGGTCAGATTTGTTTCCTCTGAGCTACGATGGGAACTCCCTGTTTCTTCTTTTTAAATTTGAAAAATCCAATGCCCAGATCTCAGGAGGGGGCAACCCAGGGAACAGGGCGTAGTTCAATCTAGGTCCACGCAAAATTGTTAGTGCAAAATTTGATATTCACTGAAAGATCTTAAATATCCGTGTGAGTGAGTCTTGAATGATACTGAAAACTCTCCCTGGTCCACGGAAAATTTTCTGGATTTTAATCCTCAAATAAATTTTCAAGGTATCCACTGGTCACTTTCAAAAGCTTACTTCCTAGTGTCAAGCCGAAAGCAGTGGCTCTAATTACATGAGAGAGTTTCTGAGCCACAAGAAGGGACGTGGGGGAAGAAAGTGAAAGGAAACTGATACCATCATGCTCCTTAGAAAGCAGGGCTTTTGGTGTTAGTAAACCTAAGGAAAAATTGCTGACATGATAATGGTAATGCCTAGGATTTTCACGGATCTGAGCCTAATGGACATGCAGTTTTCACAGAGATCAGTAAACCAAAGCTGAAGAAGTGACGCTATTAGACAAGACCATAGAGCTCATCGGTGGTCAGACTCAAATTGCTCATCTTCCAAGAGTGACTGATATACAGCCGGTGATCACAAGTATAGCTGCCCTCATTGCTAAAACACTAGAATATTTTTTACATAGTAGTAAATAACTGTTTCCTTGAGCCCATGCTGCCCTTGTTCCCCGAGGCTTTGCCTGGGGATAAACCCTACCTGCAAGCCTCCCTCATAATCCTTCAACTGAACATAGTCCCGGACACAGCAGGCAACCTCCAGGCCCTGCTCCAGCTTCGTAGTGGCTGACATTCATGCTGGTTTGTCTGTATATATCAGTTACATTTTCTTCTTTTTTAGGCCACACCCATGGTAAACGGAAGTTCCCAGGCCAGGGATCAAATCCAAGCCACAGCCGCAGCTTATGCCACAGCTGCAGCAATGCCAGATCCTTAACCCACTGCACTACAGAGGTAACTCCTCAGTGAGATATTTTAAACATCACTCTCACTCCTGATTATAAAACTTTTCTTCATCTGCTACGCTGGTATGGCTGTGACCATGCCTTCTGTGATCTCTAGCTGGTGAGTCAGTGCCTCTCAGAATCTTGGATTCTTGATCTTTTGAAGAGCCCAGCCATTCTCAGGGGCCGGGGCTGCTTTCATAAAACTTTAGTTTTCGTTTTAGGAGTTAGTACCTGTGATGGACTGAACCGTGTCCATTCCCCAACCCCCAGTTCATGGTGACATCTAACACCTAATAGGTCAGAATGTGATATATCCATGGGTGGGTCTTTAAAGACGTTATAAAGTTAAAATGAGGTCATTAGGGTGGGCCCTACCCAGTACGAGCAGGGTCCTTGTAAGAAGAGGAAGTCTAGACACAGACATATGCAGAGGGAAGACCATGTGAAGACGCATGTAGAAGGCGGGCCGTCTGCAATTCAGGGAGAGTGGCTGCAGAAGAAACCAGCCCTGCTGACACCTTGATTTCAGGCTTCCAGCCTTCAGAACTGTGAGAAAATACATTTCTCTGGTTTAAGCCCCCCAGTCTGTGGTCCTTTGGTACGGAGGCAAATTATTACAGCACCTCTTCCTGACCTTGTCATTAATTCAAAGATAACACTTTCTTGGAGTTCCCACTGTGGTGCAGTGGAAACTGACTAGCATCCATGAGGACACAGGTTTGATCCCTGGCCTTGCTCAGGGGGTTAAGGATCCGGCGTTGCCGTGAGCTGTGGTGTAGGTTCCAGACACAACTCGGATCTGGTGTGGCTGTGGCTGTGGCATAGGTCGGCAACTGTAGCTTCGATTCAACCCCTAGCCTGGGAACTTCCATATGCCCCAAGTGCAGCCCTAAAAAGCAAAAGCAAAAGCAAAAGCAAAACAAAACAAAACACAAAAACAAGGATAACACTTTCTTTGCAGTTTTGAGTTTCTTCGCCAAAGAACGCTGTGCTTAAGGTGGTCACATGTGATCATCTGCCAGGATAGTTCCAGTTTGCACCTGCTGTCCTGGGCATAATGTTTACAGTGTCCCCCACCCTTTCTCTCAAAAGTATCTCCATGCTTTTCTCAAAAGTGTCTCAGTACCGGAGTTCCCGTCGTGGCTCAGTGGTTAACGAATCCGACTAAGAACCATGAGGTTGCAGGTTCGATCCCTGGCCTTGCTCAGTGGGTTGAGGATCCAGCGTTGCCGTGAGCTGTGGTGTAGGTTGCAGACGCGGCTCAGATCCCGCGTGGCTGTGGCTGTGGCGAAGGCTGGCGGCTACAGCTCCTGTTAGACCCCTAGCCTGGGAACCTCCAGATGCTGCGAGTGCGGCTCTAGAAGAGGCAAAAAAAAACAAAAAAACAAAACAAAAAAAAACTGTCTCAGGACCATAAATTTCAAGGTCACCTCCAAATCTGTTCAACTCTCGACTCCGCTGTTTGTCATTTTCTTTCACATTCTTGGTCTCTTTCTTAACAAGGATTCCTCTTGTCGCTTCTTTCTTCAAACCTTGACATTTGCTGCGTTCTCTAGGTGCTCCTGAAAAGAGTCCGGTTCCCGTATGGGCCACCAGGCACTGGTTTCATTCATCGGACGTGCACTGTGTGCAGAGTGGGGAGCTGTGCGGAGACAGCCTCGTCCGCTCCCCTCGAGGAGCAGCGACCCAACATGAAACAGCCATAAATCGGAGTCATCCTGTCACGTCTCCGTCCTATACAAACCACCACTGTGTACTCGAGAAATTTTTTGGAAAATGTTCTTAAATGCTGCTTAATCTCTCCACCCAGATTCATGGCAGTGAATTTATGGCAGGCTTCAGAATACAATTAATGCATACTTCTATCCCATCTCGTAGCTGGCTGTGGCAATATAATGCTTTTTGGCAGGCTGACAGAAAAAGAAGAGAAACTCCGTTTTTCAGGAAAATATTGGTGATAAGTGAATTGGCAGTGTTTCAAATGGCACTGGGAAGCTAGTGCAGAGTCCTACACACGTGACCTGCATCACTGCAAGTAAATACGCTCTCTTCCTTGCCTCCCAGGTGAAATTAAAATAATGACGATGATGATGATGATGATGATAATTACATTAGCCACTTAGAAAGTTATTCATCTACCAGGTCAAAACAAACATCACACTGAAAGCTTGAAGACTGTGACTGAAGCAAGAAGGGCAAGAAGACATGAAATTTCCCCTTTCTTATTTTCTTTTTCTTCTCTACTGGAGATTAGCTGCATAAGGTACGGCGGTGTGGACAGTGTTTAGGGGAACTCTATTCCCTTTTTCTTTTTTTTGTCTTTTTAGGGCCACACCCTCGGCCTATGGAGGTTCCCAGGTTAGGGGTCTAACAGGAGCTGTAGCTGCCGGCCTTCGCCACAGCCACAGCCACGGCAGATCCAAATGAAGTCTGCAACCTATAGCGCAGTTCACGACCACACCAGATTCCCAACCCACTGAGCAGGGCCAGGGATAGAACCTGTGTCCTCATGGAGGCCAGTTCGATTCGTTTCCGCTGAGACACAACGGGAACTCCTAGGAGTCTCTGTTCTCAGTCAAGTTCAAAATTTCTCAATGGCAACATTCCTCTAGAGAATGTGATCGTACCCAAGGACCACATGGCTAGCGATGCAGCCTAGGAGTGACTCCCCTCAGCCCCATTTCTAAACCGCTTACATTAACTTGGATACGTGGACTCAGCTTCTCGGTCCTCAGTTTCACTGTCAGTACAGTGGGCCCACGGGCACCCAGTGATTCATGGGGATGCGTGAGTGCCATCCGCGTGCAGTGAGCTTGTCCGTGCACATCCACGTGGGCCTTGGGCCCTGAACAGCCCTACAGATCTGTGTTGATGATCCTCCTGGCCAGTTTCCCGCGGCCAGTATTTTCCTCATCTGTCCACATGTGGATTTGGAAAACTGTCCTTTCGAAATAAAGACTGGTGTTTTCAGCCCCTGGCGATAATTTATATAATGATAATGAGGGAAATGAAGAGAGCACAGGCTGGTTTCCAGCCTCCATGTCCCGCCTTTTGTCAAGAGACATTCTGGCAAGCTTGCTCATTTGTAACATCTCTATTAGATGTTACAGAAATTAGAGAGTTATTGTTCTCTATTAGAGAATTAAAGAAACCTCCCATCTCTGAGCTCCAAATATATTTGAAAGGAAATGCTGTAATGGGACATCAACACGGTCCATCGTAATGGGTGTAAAAGAGAGAGGCAGGCCTTTAGAATGGGGGCAGAAATAAGGAAAGACCAGATCATGTTTATGGGCAGTTCTCCTTGTCTGCCGAGTCCAAGTCTTCATGGGATGCATGTGGGATCAAGGGAGCAGTGCTTAATTCTCTGCTCAGAGCTCAAAAATGTTTCAGGTTACCACTGGAGGGCTAAGAAACCAATATGGTCAAATATTCTATCACTCAATCTTACTATTATTTTTTAAAAATTATTTATTTATTTTGTCTTTTGTCTTTTTTAGGGCCACCCCTGTGGCATATGGAGGTTCCCAGGCTAGGGGTCTAATTGGAGCTGTAGCCGCCAGCCTTCGCCACAGCCACAGCAACACCAGATCTGAGCCGCGTCCTCAACCTACACCACAACTCACGGCAACGCCGGATCCTTAACCAACTGAGCGAGGCCAGGGATCGAACCCGCAACCTCATGGTTCCTAGTCAGATTTGTTTCCACTGCACCATGAGAGGAACTCCTGATTTTTTTTTTTTTTAATGAAAAAGGAATGAGGGGATGATTTGGCTGAAAAAATCTTTTAGGTTTACATCTATTCTTAGAGCTCTGTATCTTTCACTCTGATTTATTTAAAAAACACACAAAACAACCAAAAAGAAAAAAAAAACTACTCAGAACGTTGAAGACTTGGCGAGAAGAAAAGAGCTTTCACCGTTTGGGGGGAGTGGAGGGTGGGTGGGCTTAGGAGGCAACGCTTTTGAGATGCTCAGAAATCCCCCTCTCACAAAAGCTTCGTGAAATGGTCCTATTCTAACCTCATCTGACCTCAAGAAGGAGCAGCCACTATTCTGAGATGGTCCATTTGATTTCTTCAACCAATGGAAGATCTTCTAAGAGTCTTCAATCCACAAACCGTGGAGACTTAGACGTGACGACAGAGGTCTAGGCCCGGCTTTGCGCAGTGCTGTCGGGCGGCAGCCGTCCCCCACGCTCCACATCCCCCGGGTGGGGCACCAGGCTCCGCCTACTCCACTTCCGCCGGGGTCTCTTGGGGTCCTTGGGGTTTCTCTGTCACTGGGCAGGCGGGGGAGACGTTCTCATCATCATCCCAGCGCAGCTTGTTCTGCTCTTCCTTGCGTTGTTCTGAGGATGAACCAAGGTGCCACTGACGCTGAGAGGAACTCCAATGCGTTCGTTCAAAAATGGTATCTTGTCCCTTCTCACTGGGCCCGATGGCCCTTTGGTTCTCTCAGTGACGACCCCGGAACGGGACTTGATTCAGTCCACTCTTAGCCTGGCGCTTAGGACCTTCCCCAAGGCAACCTTGGATACCAAATACCATGGGAGAAATAGCAAAAAACCTCTGGGACAATGGAATTCAGCCTCTCGTTTGAAGAAAGGAGATGTGAACTGCCTCAGACTCCTAGGGATGGAGTGGATGGTGCCCGGAGAAGGGTGTGGTGGAGTTCCGTGGAGACCGTTAGGAGCAAAATTTAGGCTACTGGCACTCAGATACTTCCAGGACGTTCTCTGGGAAATGTCACCGCTTTCTAGCCCAAGTTTGTTTTTTTTAAAAAAGCTGGGAAGAGGATGCAGAGAACTATGCGGGTTAAACGTTGGAAGAGCAGTGGCTTCTAACCCTGCGAGGAAGGACAGGAGCTCCTGCCCCAGCACCTGGAATAGGGCTTTGGATACTTAACACATGCTAGTTAGTTGAATGGATAAATCAATGAATGAACCTCCTGTGAGCCTGTGGGCAACAATGCCTTTCGAATACAATGAACATTTTCCTTGAGACCAGGAAAACTTGCAGCAGTAAAATTCTGACTCAATTAGGGGCTTAAATTAATGAGAGAAAAATGTACTTGAGTCAGTTATCTTAAAATTTTTTCTTGCACCTCATTTCAGCGGCCAAATTCCATGAGATCCAAGACGTGATGAGGCCAGGGGACGTCTGTAATGACAGACACAACTATAGAGTCAGGGTTCTACTGTATACTTTTTCTAGCCCCCCTCTGATATTAGTATTCTGTGGATCAGTTCATGGAATATTCTGCTTGAAGAACCCAAAGTTTCCCTTAATTCTTAGAACAGATCTGCACTCTAGTCCCTGCTACTGCAAGCCTGTGGCATCACTGTTCCAGGCCTGCATGTTAATTTTTTTATCATGTAGATCCAGAGAGTTTCCTAGAAGCAGAGGATTAAGTGAAAGCGGAGACGTCACTGCAAGTTAGAGGCTCCAGAAATCTAGTTTGAAGTATACATTGATACCCTTGTGTATTAGTTAGGGTTCTGTAGAGAAAAGCAAACCATTAAGATGGGTTTATATATGTGGAAAGAGATTTACTCTAATAAATTGAGTCTTGTGATTATGGAGACTAGTAAGTCCAAATATACAGCATGGACCAGCAGCCTGGAGACCCAGGAGAGTCAATGGCAGTCTGCTGGAGAATTCCCTGCTGCTCGGAGAGGTTGATCGTTTTGTTCTATTCAGGCCTTCAACTGATTGGATAAGGCCCACCCACATTATGGAGGGCAGTCTGCTCACTCAAAGTTCACCAGTTTAAATTTAGTCACATCCCCAAATGCTCTCCAACTTGACACATACAACTAACCATCACACTCTATGGTACCTAGTCCCAAGCAAGAAGACATCCTGGAGAGAAGAAGGTGTCAGCCAGAGGTGGCAGTGGTGCTGGCTGGCTGGCTTTAATAGGTACCCAGGGTGGAATAGGAGAGGGAGCCATAGAGACAGAATAAAATGTGTGCAGGTTTTCTGTGCTCACTGCTGCTGTGAGGGGTTCAGCCTTTGCGGACACCCTCAGCTTCAACCTTGGGGCAGACCTAGAAACCAGTTATTGAGGCCAAGCCCAAACAAGTCATAGTTTGTTCCTGCATAAGAGAATGAGCCTGCTACTGCCCTCTTCTTGGATTCCCAGGGAGTTGGTGAGGACGTAAGGCAGAGATTCAGTTTAAAGACTGCCTGGGTGAATTCTTGAGGACGGTCACCTCGGGTCACCTTTGCAGTAGCCCAGAGGAAATATTCAATTTAAGCAAATGTATCAGACATGGGTTTCCCTTTATCAATCCATGCTGACCGACCTTTAATGAATTAGACAGAAATCCATTCCACATTGCCTGGATAAAGATGTAAGGCTGATGCATAAATCTTGACTTTCAGAAGAGGTAAATTCAAACCAGAGTTGGGAGCTCGTGCCTTTTGAGGCCACAGCAAGGCTGTTAATGAGTCACAGTTATGTAATTATTTGAGTGTATTTCTATCTCAAGAACCCTAAACTCCACTTCTCCTGCTATTCATGGCATCAGTTCAGACCCTCTGAGTCTGAAGCATTAGTGAAACCCACTGCCTTACATCACTGTCCTGTTCGGAGTTTGTCACCGCATCACTCTGTTGGACTTTGACTTCCTTTGTTCTTTTGTTTATTTGTCTTCATTTAGTAGAAGAATAACTCATTCAACCCTCCGTGAGCCAGGCTGATTGAAAAAAAAAAATACAGAACTTGTTTTCAGCCTGTTCCTTTTAAAACTGCCCCCTCCCCCCACCTCGTCCCAATTTTGCTCTCAAGAGATTTGACTGTTATGGAAATTAAATTATAATTAGGGTCAAGGACTTTGAAATAATGACCCCCAGACTGACCCCTCTGTGCGCTTAAGTGTCTCCTGGTGGCACGCCCAGTGTTGGGTTCTGGGCCATTTTAAACCTGTTTCCAGAATTGCCACCTGACACTTAACCATCACACAATGGTTCGCCTTAGTAAATGCATCTGTTATATGGTACTGCGCTAAATGCTTTCCTGAAATCCAGATAAATTATGTCTGCTGATTTGGTAATGTGGCCCAAGAATTCAATTTAGGTGAATTTATCAGACACGGCCTTTCTTTTATCATTCCATGCTGACCGACCTTTCATAAATTAGAGAGAAATCCATTCCGTATTGGTGGATGTACAATCCTAGGGGAAGAGTTATCGGAACCGGATCTACAAACACGCCCCTGCCTAATTTCCTGCCCTTAATGTGCTCCAGTCTGTGACAGGGCACGGGGAGGCTCGTTCAAATTGCTTCAGACTCCTGAAGAGTCAAGTGGGATGTGAAGTTGGAGGAAATGTGAGGGTCTTTAGGCCCGAGAGGTGCGGGAAGGGGGAGCAGGTGGCCTTCGCCAGGGTTGGCATTTGAAAGAAGTGCCTATGTGCTTATAGGACAGTTCCCCCCCCATCACTGAGCCTCAGTTTCCTCAGCTGGAAAATAAAGTTGCTGCGAGAGGCAATCTCTAAGACCCCGTCCGCCTCTTGAAAGCTTTCGGCTACAGGAAAATAGAGCAAGAAGCAATGACTTGTACTCCAAGGGGTCAGATGAGGCTGGCATTCAGACCAACCGGCCTGATGCCTGATGAGGATTCTGAATGGATCAAACTAACCGGGCTCCGATCAAATGGATCCGGTTTCAAAGATCAGAGGGATTCAATAGCAAGCGACGTTAGAGTTCTCTTTTATCCTGGGAGTCTTATTAGAAGAAAGGAAATTTGAAAAAGGTGCCAGAGGTTTTCTCCGTAATGCTCGTCCTTGTAACGATCCATTTAAATTTCAAGGCACTCTAGAGAGTGACACCTGCTGAGTTAGAGGAGAACTTAAGCCGATTGGAACTTGAGTTTGGTTAAGATGATCAACAAGAAAATGCTCCACGGTGAGATATCTTCTCAATGGCAGGAAAGCAAATCCCAGCCCAGGCATGAATTCTGAGATTCACAGTCCTGTTCGGATCTCATAAAAGATCCGGAAAGTCCTGCACTAAAGGACTCTGATTTTGTATGACCCAGCAGTTTGCAAAGTCCCTTGATATTGGGACTCATCTTGTTGGCTTGGGTAATTTTTTTTAATGTAATGCCTATTAAAGTCACTCAGAACTAATATTCCACAGAGGACATATTGGAAAATGCCAGGGCTCTTTCTGTCTGTTTTGTATATTGCGGTCTTTATAGAAGGTTTCCATGCTTTCTTCCTTTGGAGAAGCATCCGTCTCCAAAATGAACTTCAAGCTGTATGCACCTTCAATTCCTTAGAAAATAAGTTTTCCACTTTGGCTTCACATTCCTATCTTGGTGAGATCCATAAAAACTTGCCAAATGTGAAAATCCTTGCTTAAGCTTTTAATATTGAAAGATATCAATCGGGCATATAAACTGGTGGAAAGGTAAACATTTTTGTAAAAAGCAAGGGCGATTTAATCAAAAGTTTCCCAATAGCTCCAACTTTTTTGGAGAAGCGTTTGGATTAAGGACATAGAGGGATCCTGGCCACATCGTGTTTTGAACTAGCAGAGCTGCAGAAATGCCGGCTGTGTCCTGGGGTTGCCAGGCAGAGGCTGATGGGCACTGCCTTGAGGCTGAAATGCAGAGCAAAGCGCCTAAGAAGGTGAGAGTGACTCCTTTAAGCTGGTCCTGGCATCCACAATAATTGCTAACAGACCACATTTTCCCTCACTCTTTTCACCCCCTACCCCAATTCCTAGCATGTTAACAGCATACTTTATTTCTGAGTTATTAAAAATTACATCTTTCTTGTATTGATTCTTGACAGTTGCCAGCTGACCTCTAATTGTTTCCAGGTCTGGGGTTTCAAATGTACTGATTTCCCTTTTGATTTTTTTTTTTTTTTTTGTCTTTTTGCCTTATCTAGAGCCGCACCCGCGGCATATGGAGGTTCCCAGGCTAGGGGTCTAACAGGAGCTGTAGCCACTGGCCTTCGCCACAGCCACAGCAATGCGGGATCCAAGCTGCGTCTGCAACCTACACCACAGCTCACGGCAACGCCGGATCCTTAACCCACTGAGCAAGGCCAGGGATCGAACCTGCAACCTCATGGTTCCTAGTCGGATTCGTTAACCACTGAGCCACGACAGGAACTCCATGAGTTCAGATTTAATTAGCCCAACATAGTCCCCCTCCCTACCCACGGGGTCCTGAGATCTTTGAGGTTTCTTTGTTATGCGGTATAAACCGACCACTATAGAGGCAATGTGTGTGCACAGGTTCAGAAAATGTGGGGCAAAGGACAAATGGCGAGTGCCATGGCTGTTTAGGATAACCAAACCTGACCAGTCAAAATCTTTGACCACGTAATTAGCACGGGCTTTATGAGGAAGCCAAAGTTGGAAAGAAGCTCAGACGAACATGCAGAGTGAGCAGAGGTGGGCCAGAAGTTTGAAAGGAAGGCAATAGGACTTTGCAACTCTTGAAGCAATCAAAATAAACAGTTGTGAAACCAGGAAAAGGCAATCCCCGCCCTGGGGTCTGCCGCCGGGCCGCCTCAGCTTTGGTACATTTAATCTATCGCATTAACACAGCTTTCAGAGTTACAGTCCCTCAAAAGGCCTTGGACTCCATTTCTATTGCCGTTGCCAGGGCCTAAAACTGTCAACTAGAAAACCACTTACCCAAGTAAACCCCTCCACTGGCTGTCGGGTGAAAGTTATTGCTCCAGCCTTCATCTTGGCCCTTTCTTTACACGCAGATCCAAACTCTCCAAATCGGCTTCACGATTCAAATCACAGTCCCACAGCGTGCTGCAGAATGACAATGAAACAGTTTGCAAGGATGCAAACCTGAGTCCTCGCGGCTTTGTCTTCCGTGTGTGTGATGCGGAGATTGGTTTGCCATGGAGCTGAGCAAACCATTTCCACGACTGTTTTTCCTGACTCTTTTACTCTTAGTTCTGATTTACTGATCGAATACAGTAGGTTCAAATGACCCTTCAAGTCCCCTAGTCGTATGACCTTCATGCTTCTTATGGAAGAGTGACAAACACAAGGGTACTTTCTTTTTTTTTTTGTCTTTTTGCCTTATCTAGGGCCGCACCCGTGGCATATGTGCCACAGCCACAGCCACGCGGGATCCGAGCCGCGTCTGCAACCTACACCACAGCTCACGGCAACACCGGATCCTTAACCCACTGAGCAAGGCCAGGGATCGAACCCGCAACCTCATGGTTCTTAGTTGGATTCTTTAACCACTGAGCCACGATGGGAACTCCACAAGGGTACTTTCTAAATGTGGCCCCTGTTAGTTGGGAAGGCAGAGTACAACTGCTGTTCCTTGCACACCTCCTGGAAATCTGCCACCTCAGAGAGAAATGAAGCCAGCATCTCCCCAGTACATCTGCCTATGTTCTCTCACCTCCTCCCACAGGCTGCCTGAGAGGAGGGTCCATTAGATCCACTTCACAGAGGCAAACACCGAGGCTGGAGAGGTGACGTGATGGAGCTGCGGTTCCAACACAGCCTGACCGATTTGAGAGCTAGCTGCCTTCCTCGTCACACGGGCCTACTTGGCGAGAGGAAGACGCTGTAGGAGAAGCTGCCGGGGCGGATTCCCAGGCATCTCGCAGCGGGCTGAGGTCCTCTGCCTCCAGACCATGTGTTTGGACATGACAGAGTCAGCGTGCATCTCTTTCAGTGTCTGCGATGGTCGCTCTGTTAAACGTCAGATGTGTCATATGCTGTGTCGTGTAACCTCCTCGTTTTCGCTCTTACCTCCCTGACATTCTTTCCCCACGAAGCAACGCGGCAGCCTGCAGGGTGTTTTTAACCCTCTGCTCAGAACCTTCCGAGACATTCCCATCTCGCTTAGGGTCAAATCCAAAGTCCCGGTCTTGGGATACTGGGTCCTACACCATCCAGCTCCTGCCACCCCCTCCCCCGACCTCATTTGCACCAGCAGCCCACCCTCTTATTCAACAGGTTTCTCTCTAGGGATATTCCTGTTCTTAGAACAGGCCTGAGGCTTTTACAGCTGCTGTTCCCTCTGTCCCGAATGTGCTCCTCCCAGACCTTTGCTCAGGTGAGTTTTCAGTTCATGGACCCTCTTGTCCACACCTGCTGGCTTGTTCCAGCCTAGTCAATTTTGGGCTCATGATACCCTTTAATTTCTTTCACTCTCTGAATTCATCGTATTTATTCATTCACTTGTGCACCTTTATATCATCTACTTCTCTGACCAGAGTATGGGCTATTTGATAGAGGGCAGAACTTTGTCAGTCTATGCCCACTGATGATGACAGTGCCTGGACCACAGTCAACTTCTGCTAAACCCAAGATGAACTGGAAGTATATTTCCAGCAGCAGATGCTCTCTCTTCTCCTACAACTTTGCTGGCGATTATCTTGACTGTTTATAGGGCATTGTAGCTTATCAGCTGAACTAATAATTAGGATATTGGCAGCAAGACCTAGAAGTAGATCCTAGTATTAAGTTCTGATTCATTAACTCTTTTCAATGTAAGATGGATATGGAACGGGATGCTTTGATTTATAAAATAGTTTATTTTTAACTAACATTTATGCTCTCTGTATTGGCATCACAATGACATACAATTAGAAAAAAACTTGATACTGGAATTATGATTTATTATTATGATTTATTATTATGATTTATTATGATTTGATACTGGAATATGATTTATTCTTTACTCTAGGAAAAAGGAGATATTTTAGGACCTTGGGGGTTTTAGTGGTTCTCATTATACAGAGAAACCCTATGAAAAAGGTTTTAGTTCTTTGGGAAGTTCTGATTAGTTGGAGCCTACGAGGCAGTGACAAGCTGTAGGTCACCTCTCTGTAGAATTCTTACTTGGAATAGAGCAAAGCCGCACTGATTCCAACTTCGTGCAACTAATCTATCTTCTGATACCAACTACTCTATGTACTTAGAATTTGTTGATCTTTAAGGTATCAAAGTTGAAAAAAGGAGGCTTGAAAAAAGGAGCCCTGGAATAATGCACTCTGGGAGATTGCGTAGTACAGAGAAATACCTGTTTTGGAGTCAGGTAGCACTGGTAAGACTCCCACGCCCACTGCTTACCAGCTGTGCAACACGGGTGAGCTGCCAGCCTCTCTGCATCCCTCTTGCCTTAGCTATGAAATGGTGGACAATGATATCTTGCAGGACTCTTGATTTTGGATTAAGAATAGTATCATATGGAATTCCTGGTGTGGCCTAGTAGGTTAAGGATCTGGTGTTATCTCTGCAGTGGCTTGGGTCACTGCTGAGACACAGGTTTGATCCCGTCGGGGAAATGGGTTAAGGATCCATGTTGCTGAAGCTGAGGCATGGGTCACAGATGCAGCTTAGATTCGATCCCTGGACCCTTCCATATGCCATGTGTGCAGCCAAAGTAAATACATAAATAAAATTAAAAAATACCATACCCAAAGTGCTCTGTATAGCTTTTGGCACTTGTGGAAACTACATACATTTTAATTCTTTGAGATTTGTGGCAACTGTTTAACTTTACCATTGTAGTGTGAAAGCAGCCACAGATAAAACATAAATTAATGGACATGGCTGTGGTCTAAAAAGACTTTATGAACACTAGAATTTCAATTTCACATGAGGTTCACATGTCATGACATATTGCTTTCCTTTTGATTTTTTTTTAACCATTTAGAAGTATAAAAACTATCTTAGCTCACAGGTCACACAAAAATAGGTGGATGCCCAACAAAGAAAAACCCCAGACCAGGTGGCTTTACAAATGAATTCTACGAATAGTTTAAAGAAAAATTAACACCCGTCTTTCTCAAATTCTTCCAAAAAATGGAATAGCATGGAACAGTCTTAGCAATACCTTTTTTTCTGTATCTACCTTCTCAGGCAAGGGAAGCAAAAGTGAAGAGAAACAAATGGAACTACATCAAACTAAAAAACTTTTGCACAGAGAAGGAAATAATCAATAAAACGAAAAGGCCATCTACTGAATGGGAGAAGACAGTTAGATATTACATATCCGATAAGAGGTTAATATCAAAAATCTTCAAAGAACTTATGTAACTCAATATTACAAAATCAAACAACTCGATTAAAAAATGGGCAGAATATCTGAATAGACATTTTTCCAAAGAAGATACACAGATAGACACAGATACATGAAAAATGCTCAATGTCACTAATTATCAGGGAAATGCAAATCAAAGCCACAATGAGATATCACCTCCCATCTGTTAAAAGTATTATTATCAAAAAGACAGAGCATAACAAATATCGGTGAGAATGTGGAGTAAAGGGAAATCTCCGTGCACTATTGTGGAAACGTAAATTGGTGCAACCACTAAGGAAAACAGTATGGAGGGTCCGCAAACAACTAAAATATAGAACTACCATGAATTCAGTGCTTCCACTTCTGGGTATTTCCCCAAAGAAAACAATAACACTAATTCGAAGAGACAGGCACCCTGATATTCACCAAAGGATTATTTACAGTCACCAAGATATAGAAGCGATCTAAGTGGCCACAGATTGATGAATGGATTAAAAGATGTGGTATGGTTGCCTCTGGGCTGGAAAAGCAAGGAGATCATACTGTATAGCACTGGGAACTATGTCTAACCACTTGTGATAAATCCATATATGTATGTGTAACACTGTCACCACGCTGTGCAGCTGGGTATAATGAAAAAAAAAAAAAAAGATGTGGTATGTATATATGATAGAATATTACTCAGCCATGAAAAGAATGAAATCTTGACATTTGCGACAATATGGATGGACCTAGAGGGTATGACTCTAAGTGAAATAAGTCAGACAGAAAAGACAAACATTGTATGATTTCACGTGTATATGGAAATTAAAAGAAAAAGGAAACAAAACAAATAAACCACCATAACAAAATGAGAAGATACTCACGGTCACAGAGAACAAACAGTACATAGATACACAGATACAGAGGGGGAGGGGGGTGGAAGTAGAGGAGTGAGTGAAACAAGGGAGGGAGATTGAGAGGCAAATACTTGCAGTTTTAAAATAGGTCACGGGGGAGTTCCCGTCGTGGCTCAGTGGTTAACGAATTCGACTAGGAACCATGAGGTTGCGGGTTTGATCCCCGGCCTTGCTCAGTGAGTTAAGGATGCGGCATTGCCGTGAGCTGTGGTGTAGGTCGCAGACGCGGCTCGGATCCCGCGTTGCTGTGGCTGTGGCGAATGCCGGCGGCTACAGCTCTTGTTAGACCCCTAGCCTGGGAACCTCCATATGCCATGGGTGGGGCCCTAGATAAGGCAAAAAGACAAAAAAATAAATAAATAAAAGAGGTCACAGAGATGCAATGTACAGCATGAGGAATGTAGTCAATAATATTGTAATAACTTTGTATGGTGACAAATTGTAACTAGAATTATTGTGGTGATCATTTTGTAATATATAAAAAATAAGGAATCACAAACACGCACACACACACACACACACAAACAAGAACTGCTTTGATCCTCAGACAATCTGCATAATCTAACGTTTTGGAAAAGATATTTTGTTTTCTGTTCTGGAAGACTATCCTTATTTTTTAACTTTCGGTGAGAAGAAAAATTGTCAAGGGTTCCAAAGAGTGAGAAAAGTACTGAATCAAGCCCTAGGTTCAGCTGAAAAAAAAAGGAAAAAAGAAAAGAAAATTAGAGGACAATTTAAGTGTTTCTTTTGACTTTGAGGTGTATGTATTCCTATTTCTGATTATCTTTTCTTTCTTATATATTTATTATTTATACATAATGAGAGTGTCTCACGTACTTTCTTTCTTTGGTGATTATTCTGAGCTAGTCGCTACATTCAGATTCTTGTCTAGCCAAGTGGTCCATTATCTCTTACAAAAGGTTTTAGATTAATTATAATAATCATTTGGGGTCTGCCAAAATGAACACATTCTTTTGAATTTGCCTAGATGACGTTTTTCCTATTTACATATTGACAGCACACCAGGAATATCGTATTTACAATTCTAAATATTTCTATAAATCACAAGAAAGAACACCCAATCTGACCCCAGGGTGCTCTCCTCGTGCCTTCTCTTCAGCTAGAAAAATCTATCTCTTCAGTTGCTGTTTGGAGCCTGGTTTTTGCCTAGTAAGGTACTTCACCCTCAGTCCAATCTGAGCTAATGATCTCTGAGATGTTACCAAAGCCTTTTTGGAATTCCAAGTATATAGTGTCAGCCTTTCCATGGTCACCATGGAAACTATATCCTAGAAAAACTCAATTACTTATTTCAGTATGACCTATCCCTTATAAAACTAAATTGGCCATTTCTAATAAACTTACGCTTTTAAAACCGTTCCCTTACTAAATCGTTGGTAATTGTATTCATTAGTATCCCTACCACGACCAACAGCACAATTAATACAAACCCAAGGCAGAACATCAAGGTGGGGCTGCTGCAGTAGGAAAATCATCGAACTTGAAATCTGGGCACTTGGAATTGAAACAGACGCTGCCATTTACTCTTTGACCTTGTTCAAGTCACATTGCCTTTCTGAGCCTCAATTTCCTCAAATGTAACATAGAGGTAGTAACACCTACGCCAACAGGTCCTTGCTAAGATTTAGTGACATGACAAATAATAAGCCCCTGGAGTCTACAGAATACATATTCATTATTTGCAATTATGTTTCCCACTAATGTTTTGCTACTGTGAGTAATTCATGATAAGTTTAAAATAGAGTCAGCATAGGTAAAGAATATCAGTAGATAACTTTTTAAAACTCAATTTAGCCACAATTTGTACTCTTTCTCCTACTAAGCATTTAACAGAGCTAGTACGTTGCCACAAGACAAAGCAAAATTTTAATTTTCCTCTTTTTCTCTTTTAGCAAGATTCCTCTTTGGAATCGGTATTAACTAGCAGATATTTAAAGACATGGACCGTAGCCCATGGGCCAGGTCCAGCTCACCACTGTTTTTATAGAGCCTGTGAACTAAGGATGATTTTTACATGAATTAACTGTTGGGGGGGAGATCAAAACAAAAATGACAGTTTGTGACATGTGAAAATTACACAAAATTCACACGGCAGCGTCCCTAAATAAAGCTTTACTGGAATGTAAAAAAAAAAAAAGTGTACAAAAAAATAAATAAATAAAGACATGGAGACAAAGGATATAGAGAGAATTCACAAACTGGATTCTTATTTCCAAATGTTTTTAAGTTAAATGGATTTGGCTTTCTATTTTTATCCTCTAAAAATTAAAAGACACAAACAATCATTCTTTTTTTTTTTATTTTTGTCTTTTTGCCTTATCTAGGTCTGCACCCGCGGCATATGGAGGTTCCCAGGCTAGGGGTCTAACAGGAGCTGTAGCTGCCGGCCTTCGCCACAGCCATAGCAACGCGGGATCCGAGCCGCGTCTGTGACCTACACCACAGCTCACGGCAACGCCAGATCCTTAACCCACTGAGCAAGGCCAGGGATCGAACCCGCAACCTCATGGTTCCTAGTCAGATTCGTTAACCACTGAGCCACGAAGGGAACTCCCACAAACAATCATTCTGATTTTCAATTTGTTACTCTATTTCGTAAGACCGGTATATCCTTAACCCACTGAGTGAGGCCAGGGATTGAACCTGCGTCCTCATAGATGCTAGTCAGGTTTGCGAACCACTGCGCCACGACAGCAACACCACATTCCATAAATCTTCAAAGTATTTTTTTAAATTGGCAAAACTTACACAAAAAATAGATAAACTGTGATCATCATGAGAGATTATTTCCTTGAAAGATTTATAAAATTGATAAATCCCTAGCAAAACTTGTTGGGAAACAAAAATAAATGATTGATATCAAGATTAGTTGGGGGAACATGATCACAAATCCTATAGACATCAAATGATAGTAAGACAGCATTAGAATAAACTTTACACCAACATGTTTGGTAATAAAATGTTCAAATTCCTTAAATAAATATTACTTATTGCAATCAACAAAAATTAAACTCCGAGTAGTCTACAATATATTTAAAAAATGAAATGTGTTATTAAAATTGCAGATGAACTCTCTCAAAAGCATAAATTCAGAAACTTTCAAACAAAATATCAGGAGATTGACACCAGTGATATACATACATAAGACACTATGGACAACAGATATTGTCCTGGTTTTGGAGGGTTGATTTAACATTAGAAAAACCAACTAATGTAATTTGTGACATTAACAGAAAAAAAAAAACAGAAAAAAATCAGACTACCTCTTTCTTAAAAGAAAGAGTTTGACAAAATTCAACATCTATTCATGATGAAAATTCACAGCAAAGTAGAAACAGGAGGGAACTTCCTTAATTTGATATATTAAAATGGTATATCACAGTCAATGGTGAAATACTAAAGAAATTTTCCTTGAGATCGGGAGTGCATATAGTATGATTCAACTTATATAAAATACATGACAAGCAAAGTTAACGTGTCTGTATTAGAATCCAGGGTGATGATTACTTTCTGCAGGGAGGGGGTGACTGGGGGACTTCCGAGCTACCAGTAATGTCTGGTTCTTAATCTGTGTGATTGCCTAGTTATATTCACTTTTTGAAAATGTATTGATCTCTTATGAAAAATGTAATAATGAGTATAATTTTCTGTATGTTAGGTATCAACGAAAAGTTAACTCAAAACTATTGGGATGAAAATGTAAAAACTCCAACACGCGTTTTCAAATAGCTGGCCGTGTCTCATGAGATAGCAGGCTGGATTCTTCAATGCTCAGGGCTGCTGTTTGCCATCAAGTTGACCCAGCCTAGCAAGGGGTGAATGATGGGCATATTGGGGCCCTATTTAGAGAATTCGAGCTCCTTAGACAATGGGAAACCGTCCAGGCCTTTCATCAGTTTCCTTATTGCTAAGTGAGCTTTTCCATCTCTGAGGTCCTTTCCAGTTCTCAGATAATGCAGTTCTATTTCAGGAAACTTTCGTCCTGTGTGTAACCGTGCAGTCACTCTCCAAAGGAGAGGCCTGGTGAGCTGTCATCGATCTGTGTCTTACTGTCTTGCCTCTGCTGGGGTGGGAGGTAAGGTGAAAAGGCAAAAGCCTCTTAAAACTCAAACCGTACTTTAGGAAGCGGCAGGAGCAGAAGCTAACAATAGCCTGACAGGTCCCCCAAACCGCCATGACAAGAGCAGTAGCTGATGCCTGATGTGACAACCCTTGAAGCTGGTATCCGAAGAACATTCTCCAAACAAGCTGCACGTCTTCTCTTGAGACCTAGGCACAAGAGTCCCTTTGCAAATTGCACCTTATCTTAGCATCAGCTCAGGTGCTCCTTCAGGCTTGCTAGTGGCCCATCCATCAGGGGGCATAGCTGCCTCAGGCTGTTGATGACTCCTTATTTCCTTAGAAGAGAAATCCAGCCAGCCGGTATTAGCAAAATCAACTATACGGCTTTCAATGCTTTATGCTTGGGCAGGCTACATGATAAGCTAATTTTTGTTTTTTGTCTTTCTGCCTTATGTAGTGCCGCACCCGCGGCATATGGAGGTTCCCAGGCTAGGGGTCTAACAGGAGCTGTAGCCACCGGCCTTCGCCACAACCACAGCCACGCGGGACCCGAGCCGCGTCTGCGACCTACACCACAGCTCACGGCAACGCCAGATCCTTAACCCACTGAGCAAGGCCAGGGATTGAACCAGCAACCTCATGGTTCTTAGTTGGATTCGTTAACCACTGAGCCACGAAGGGAACTCCGATAAGCTACCTTTTGATATGCTAACTTCCCATTCCTCTACGAAGATTTCTTGAATTTACTCCGGTTCACGGCCCTCTCTTCCTTCTCTGAATTCTGAAAGCGTTCTAAGGATGCTCGGCTTAGAAACTGGCCTCTCTCTCTGTCTCTCTCTCACACACACACTTTACAGCTTCGAGCCTTGCACTCTGTACAGATGTAATATTTGTGTCCTACTTCATTTCTCAGGATGGTCTACCAACCTGCTTACTGTAAGGGCATCCAAAAGTTTTATATTTGCAGTATGAAGAAAAACCCTTGTCTGTAAAGCAACATTTAGCAGCCACCGTAAGCCTTCGGCATTCTATCTTGACCTAAGAGAACTCCATTTGTTCTTGCAAGTAGGGGATGGTTTTCTCCCTGACCTGCTCTCAGCTCCTTCCTGTGGCTGCCAATCCCCAAGCAAGCAGACTCCTCACTGGTCCTCCAATATCCTCGCTTACTCATTCTTTCGCTCTTTGATTATTATTCAGCCACACTGAACTTTTCTATTTTTTCAAATATGCCAGAGATATTCCTGTTTCCACCGTTTTTACTGGTTCTTCCCTCCGCCTGGAATGTTCCCCCCAGGACATTTTTCGTTTTAGGGCTGCACCCACGGCATATGGACATTCCCAGGCTAAGGGTCAAATCAGAGCTACCGCTGCTGGCCTATGTCACAGCCACAGCAACGCCAGATCCGAGCCGCGTCTGCAACCTACACCACAGCTCACGGCAACACCGGATCCTTAACCCACTGAGCGAGGCCAGGGACCCCAAGTGAACTTTCGCTTGACCAGTTCCTTTTCATCTTCGAAGTGTCAGCTTAAGCATCATTGTCTCTGAAAAGTTTTCCCTGACCACCCAGTCAGTCGATAACAAGTCATTCTCTAGCCTTGCGCTGTTTTCTTTAATTGATTTATTCTCTTGCTCATGGTGTGTCCACGCCCACTTTATTGCGTGGTCCACCAATGGAGGGATCTTGTCTGTTTTATCCACTCGTGTGTCCCAAACACCTAGCACTGTGCCTGACTCACGATAGGCAGCCGCATCATCAGTCTGAGGGTTCTGAGAAGCAGAGACCAAGGATGAGACACGCAAGCAACTCGTTAGTGGAAGCGCCAATGACAGATGAAGGAGAAGGTGGAAGAGAAGGCTGAGAGAGACTTTAGACTGTGACACTTGCGAACGCCTGGGAAAGGAGGGACACTGGGCAGGAAGAGCCTCAGACCACAGTGCAGTTCTGGACAAGTCTTGACCGGATTCAAAGGGTGACCCACACAAATTCTGCCCACTAGAGAAGTCCCACGTGTCGCTGGTTGGGCAGGGATGTCCTGGCTGCAGAACCTCTGCCGTGCTCAGACAGTGGCTGAAAGTGACCTTGGGGAAGCTGGATCCACAGTGCATCCAAAGGAGCGGCATCCACCAGGCTCCCGTGATGGTTTCTTAAAGAGCGATCTGAAGTCCAAGCTGGAGGCAACTTCCTGGCCTAACCAGACAACTTGTTGAACTCTTCAACCGGTCTCATGCAGGGCTGTCTCAGGCTGCCGACCACCTCTGCAGACAGGACACGCGTTTGTGTTCTGTGCAGGTCGGGGGCCACTTCTGTGTTTGATTATCTCACACTTAAGACCTTGGTTGGCCATAACTTAAATTTGTTATTATGATTGTGATTATTTTCTCTAGCCAGGTGATGAGCCAGGAAGATTCACAAGTACTAATCCCGTTTCTTCTTCCCACCCAGTTCTTAGCAGAGTACCAGGCACATTGTAGCTCTAAAGTTAAGATCTCAACCTCAAAAGCTGACTAAGCCAGGCACGCTGTGGATATGGATGAAGCAGGTCTGGTGGGGACTCCGGGGAACTGGAGGGAGCTTGCTCCATCTAGATGGAATGACTGCATGATCAACTATTGCCAAGTGGGTATGCAGACTCTCTGCTACCAAATCAAGCCATGCCAGAAAGCTGGATTTTTACGTGACATCTCCTGATTTTCAAATGGTAGAAACTCATTAAATATTTCTTAAATACTCTGCAGGCCAACGCTCGCCCGGCCAAGCAAAACATGCCTGTGAAATGATTTGGCCACCAGTCGTCTTCATTCTAGACCTCGGTTGACAAACAACATTCTAGATCTTTTAAAAGTCAGAGCTTTGTTAAAACAGCTTTGTGGCAGTTATTCTTGGAAGTCTTCTCAGAACCAGCCAATGACTTGCCATCTATGTCACTCCCCAGTATCCTGGGCCCAGAGAGCATGGAAGAGAACTGATCATCGATGCCTGAGTCACGAAGGTCATGGGACTCCTGGGATTGGGGTGAAATCCTCCATGAAATACAAGGTGACAGACAGCACTTTGCCAGTGTGTGAACCACTCTGCCAGGGGAGAACAAGGCTAAAGATAAGCAGATGGATGGATCTCACGCTCTGCCCAGAAGGAGAAAAAGTGGCCTCACAGGAGGGAATTCCAAGGCAAGATTCATTTGCAGCATATGTTAAGACCAAGAGCTAGAAAACTCTTTTTTTTTTTTTTCATAGTAAGCCACGTGATTAGAAATTCGAAGGGTTGGAGTTCCCGTTGTGGCTCAGTGGTTAACGAATCCGACTAGGAACCGTGAGGTTGCAGGTTAGATCCCCGGCCTTGCTCAGTGGGTTAAGGATCCGGCGTTGCCGTGAGCTGTGGTGTAGGTTGCAGACCCGGCTCGGATCCCGCGTGGCTGTGGCTGTGGCGTCGGTGGGCGGCTACAGCTCCTGTTAGACCCCTAGCCTGCCACTGGTGCGGCCCTAGAAAAGGCAAAAAGACAAAAAAAAAAAGAAAGAAATTCGAAGGGTTAAATGTAAGGAAAATAATGGTAAATCTCATTAGCTATTCAAAATTATTAGAGATTTAAAACTGTAGCATTTTTTTAAGTCCCTCCAAATGACAATAATTTAATCCGTTTCTTTCCTGAATGCATACATGGTATATGCCCAATCATATCTTTGGTCCTTTTTGAACATGTTAATGAAAATGTTGATACTTCAATGATCATTGTCAACGCTCGGTCAGTATGCACTCCAGGCATTGCTGGGCGCTCTCTGCTTGGGTTATCAGCAGCATGAAGAGACAATGCATTTGAACAGACCCAGGGGAATCCAAACATTTGCCAGATTTTGACACACACTAGAAATATTAGTTCTTGGTTTTATATGCTGATCCACAAAATTGTCGAGGGGGACTTGCTTTGCTCCATCTGCAAAAGGCTCCTAAATTGTGCTATCTTTTCAGAGTAAATCTTTGTTCATTCCTTAAAAGGGTGACTAATTCAACAATGCTGACAACCGGCTTCTGAAGTTGCAACTCCGTTTTCATCAATGGTTCTATAATCCTTTAAAGTTTGTGTTTATTTATTTTTTTATTTTATTACATAACAATTACTGTCTTCACAAGTGATCTGTCCAGTTTCCACAGAGATAACCAAACTTCTGAAAGAAGAGTGATGCTCCTTGCTTTTCTCTCTCTCTTGAAATTTCAAGTTCAACGTATTTCCATATTTTGTCGCAACTGTAAGGAAGAGTCATTGTGTAAACAAGCGCTCCGACAAGTTGGGTCCTTGAGTTCCCGAAAGCCTTTGATCTGAGGAAGCAGCTTGGTAAATCTGGTCATCCAGTTTCTCCATCACGTGGCCTAAAAATAAACGGTATCAGCCCCATGCTGCTTTAACTGCATCCAAGTAGTGCATAAACTGGCAGTGGCTATGGGGACAGGCTTGGAGAACAGTTACAACTGGAGTCATTTGCTTCATCACATCCTACAACGGACTTGCCCACAGAGATCACGGTCCCAACCTTCACAGGATGAGGCAGTGGCTGGCCAGTCCATGCTCCTGACTGCAATCAAATGTCAAGCTGCCTCTTCTTCTTTCTCTCCTTGCAAGTGAACTCAGCTTTCCCACATATAGACCAAACAGCTCAAGAATGCCAGATAATGATGCACATATATGCACACGCTTGTGAAAGGGTCCGTACCTATGTCGCTGCGAACCACGGAGTGTTCCCGTAGCCTTGTCCAGAAGACTGTCCTGCAATCTAAACTTCTAGACGCTCGTTATCCTTGTGTTCATTCTCCAGCTATTTAATGAGAACATACCAGGCTTAAATGCCTAAATTTACCCTTTGCTTCTTGAGCTTTTAATTGTCAGCCTCAATCTCTTTCCAGTGACGGCAACAAATGGCACAGAGGGGTTTATTTTCAAATGGTCTTGGCAGAAAGTGATGTAGCAATTAGCCTCTCTAGAAGAATCCCCTGCTATGTCATCAGTTTACTAACTTCTGTGCACTGGAATTGAGGTTACTGCCAAGTGCAGCATTCTTTTGGAAAAAAAATAAATCCTAGTTTAAAATCCTCTCCGTAATCGTATTCTGCTTCACTTGGCAAAAGTCTTTACTCCTTTGATTGAGACATCAGTTGCCCCCGCCACCACCTTAAACTCTCACATAGGAAATCTGGCACATTTCTAAATCCTTCTTGAAATTTTATATTTGCTGTATATGTTCTACCATAGGTAGCGTTTTACCAAAACGCTTTGTGACCTGCCACATCGAGCTCTCCGCAATCTCCCTTTTGGCCCACATCTGCTCACTGGAGACAGCTTGCCTTTGCTGCAGCTTTGTGTTAAACACGGCAAGTTATTATTGTGTTTGCTATTTTCTGCCATTTGCAATTGCCCTCTTTTAAGACATGCTGTCCCCCTAGACCACTTTGGAGTATGTAATATGACATGAAAAGAAATGACAAAAAAAAAAAAACAGAAAAACTCAAATGCTAGGCCTGGTTGTGGTTTTACGTGAAACATCTGGGCTTATTCAAATCATCTTTCCTTCTGATGTGACTCTCTTGGCCTGACTGACAAAGGCAGGGGATTTGGTCCTGTAGCTTTTCCCAGAAGTTACTGGAAAAGGGAATTCTGCCTCTAGGGACTGTGTTTCTAGGTTCCTTGGGACTCTTGGGCAGGAAATGGTGCCTCTCATGTTTTCTGCTTCAACCTGTCCTAGTCTACTGGCGGCTTGGTGAGAAGGGTCCAGAAGCACAGTAGAGACACGTGGAGAATCCTGGGGAGATCTGGCATCATCTGTAAAACTGTGTGAGGGGGCAGGGCTTGTTCAGGCTGATTGCAAAGTGTGGAACAGAGTCCAAGGATGAAGAGGAATATTGCACTGCATCAAAGTCATTAACTGCTCCTGCTTCAGGTCTCAGCTGAAAAAACTGTGAGGTTTTCCCACAGAGATCTTCTCTACTGTGCAAGAGACAGAAAATCGCCTTTCCTAGATAATCATGTCACCCTGCTTATTTTCTCAAAACAGTTATGAGTTAGTGAGCTTTTTCTTGTTTAATTATTATTCTTGATTGTTCTCCCCAGCAGAAAGTAAACTCCATAGCAATAGGCACCATGTCTATTTTGCTCGCCACTCTATCTCCAGGATATGGCTGGCTATGCAATTTGTGCAAAATAAACGTATAGAGTTCATGCTTTGTTCGAAAAGCAGAAAATAGGAGTTCCCAGCGTGGCTCAGTGGAAAAGAATCTGACTAGTATCCATGAGGATGCAGGTTCGATCCCTGGCTTCACTCAGTAGGTTAAGGACCCAGGGTTGCCGTGGGCTGTAGGGTAGGTCAGCAGCTGTAGCTCCTATTCAACCCCCAGCCTAGGAACCTCCATATGCTATGGGTGTGGTCCTAAAAAGACCAAAAAAAAAAAAAAAAAAAGGAGAGAGAGAGAGAAAGAAAACGCAGAAAATAAACAAAAGACAACCCATAGAATGGGGTTGTGGTTACACCCGTCAGAACAACCATCATCAAAGAGTTTACAAACAATAAATGCTGGAGAGGGTGTGGAGATAAGGGACGCCTCCTATACTCTTGGTGGGAATGTAAATTGATACAACCAGTCTGGGGAAAAGTATGGAAGTTCATCACAAAATGAACAACAGAATTACCATATGGTCCAGAAATTCCATTCTTGGGCATCTCTCCAGAGAAAACCATAATTTGAAATGTATATGCACCCCAATGTCCACTGCAGCACTATTCACCATAGCCAAGACATGGAGGCACCCTAAATGTCCATCAACAGAGGACTGGATAAAGAAGATATGGTACATATACATAATTAACCCACTGAGCGAGGCCAGAGATCGAACCTGTATCAAGGACACTAGTCAGATTCGTTTCCACTGAGCCACACTGAGGACTCCTATTTCCTGCTTTTTGAACAAAGCATCACTCGGCCATAAAAAAGAATGAAATAAGACCATTTGCAGCAACACATTCATTCCTGCTGAACAGAGAGAGCAATTCAGAGCTGTCTATCTGCTTAAATAAGTGACCTGGTGGCCCAGAAAGAGAAAGAAAGAAAGAGGTAGAGAGGGCGACACTAGAGTTAGTTCCTGACAGCGTTGCTGTTCCTAAGCCTGCTTGTACCTCTCGCCCTTGAGTTCAATAAAATTTCTGCACCTCCTTATAGTAAATCTCCATGGATCTAGTTCAGAAAATATCAGCTTGTTGCAGCTGCCTGACAAATTCATTTTGTGCCCTGGCCCATCCACAACTCACTCTCCAGCCACACAAAGCAATACAGTTCTCTGTACACACATGAGTTTTCGTACTTCCATGATTTTAACCACAAGGAGGTTCTTCCTGGGAATGACTATACCCTCTCTCCCTCTCTTTTCCTTTTTTCTCTTTTCTTTCCTTTTTTATTTTTAAGGGCCACACTGTGGCATATGGAGGTTCCCAGGCTAGGGGTCAAATCGGAGCTACAGCTGCCAGCCTACACCACAGACACAGCAACGCAGGATCCGAGCTGCGTCTGCAGCCTACACCACAGCTCACGGCAACGCCGGATCCTTAACCCACTGAGTGAGGCCAGGGATCGAACCTGCGTCCTTATGGATGCTAGTCAGGTTCGTTAACCGCTGAGCCATGACGGGAAGTCTTGCCCTCTCTTTCCCAACAGACCAAGTCATCTTTCCTCTGAAAGCCCAGTTCCTGTGTGGCACCTTCTCCAGTTCTCACTTGAGATAGTTGCTCAAGTGTCATTGTGCTGATGTTTTCTGTCCCCGAGAGGTCTCGTCCTGGGTGGGGTGAAGTCTTGTTCTCTCCCGCCTTTCTGTTGGCCGGAAACTACTGCAATGCCTGGCCCTTCACGCATGCTCGTGGTCTGTTGCATGACAGTTAGTTGTTGACTTACCAAATCATCCTACGTGCTTAGGTCTGGGAATTGTGTTGGGACTATTTTCAGAACACCTCTGTTACAAGTGGGTTACTACTTCCGGTTCTTCTTGTTCTTGTTCAAAGATAGTTCTTCGCTCGAAAACTCTTTAGATGATTGTGGGAACTATGCGAGGCCGACATAGGAGAAGGGCGTATGGACCATAAAAAGAGGCATATGGAAGTGGGCTTGGAGTGAAGCCACTCAGGGCACTGTCTGGGCTCAGCTGTGCCTAGGGGACTTTCGGAGCGAGCTATTTATGAAGTTATAGACCACAGGTCACTGACTAGGACACCCACGCTCATTCCTGAAAAATATGACTCAGTTTTTAAGTCCTGCATAGGCACAGGAGCAGGAATATGGGGGGAAGAAGTATCCATCTATTGCAGATGCCATTCCCCAAAGATCCCCAGACAGTCCCCTAAGCAGCTTGGATTGTTCTTGTCTGGTCTGATTCCACTGGGAAACGGTCTGGGGCATTCAATATTTTCACCAAACATGGCAGTCTCCCTCGTTGGCTTGGTGTCGGGGGAGGCGTCTCTCGCACTGAGACATGGTTCATCGCTTATTTCTCCTCTCAACTGAGATTTACTATAAAACTCAATCCTGCTTTCACTCGGGACACGGGGTGGCTAAACTATATATGAAATAGAATAGATATTACCGTGATTTTGTGAAAAAAAAGAAGAAGAAGAAGAAGAAGAAGAAGCCAGATCCTTATAAGATGGGCATGTTAATGAATGAGGGGCGCATTTATCCAGACTTCTTCCTCATTGCTGCTAAGAGCTGGCCGTGGGAAATAAAATATTACTCATGTGACCAACAGGCAGACACAAGTGGAAAAGGCAAAAGATGAAAATTCTACACGAGGCAGAAGCCAGCCCCGGAATTTCTATCTTTTGTGCTTTTGCTTCACCGTCGTACACAAGAAGTAATGTCTTTCTTTTCTTTTTTCCTTTTTTTTAAGGCCACACCTGCAGCATATGGAAGTTCCCAGGGGTCGAATCAGAGCTGCAGCTGTGGTGGATGTACACCACAGCTCTTGGCAACGCCAGATCCCTAACCCACTGAGCGAGGCCAGGGATCAAACCTACACATCCTCACAAACGCTACGTTGGGTTCTTAACCCACTGCGCCACAGCGGCAACTCCTGGTTCCTTTCTGAACAGCAGGCCGGGCAGGTGAAACTGGCTCTCATTCAAACGATGGGTAAAAGTGCTTCTCCCGTGTTGGAAGATCTAAAGCTGTAATGCCCAGATGAGAAAATGGGAAGAGAGCGTCACATAGCCTGCCCCTCCTACGCAACACAGTGGGGGGATCCGTCCCCCTCTGCTGATTTCTATGATCTAATCGTGAGTCTAAAAATCATCACCCAGGTTGCGAGCCAGTCTAACGGCGGGGTCATCTCTCACTCGCTCTAGGCACATAGCTGTCCTTAAACTGCTCTGTCTCTGACTGAACAAGTCTGTGTCAAATCATGATTTCACCTTCCACTGTTCCCCCCCAAAGACTGAGCAGCAGCTGGGGGTAGGTCACTTGCCAACACCAGCAGTCATGCGAAGTCCACTAATTGGGCACATATCTCCTGAGTACACAAACACGCCTGTGCCAAAGGGGTGCCCGTGCCTCCCGACACCTTCAGAACATGGAATAATTTCATTGCTTTTTAAAAAAAAAAAATAAGGGAAAAAAGACTTGGCTCAGGGCAAGATTGCTTTTCAAAGGGAAATTCTTTTCCCAGGGTGCACCGGGCAGACAAAACTTACAGCATCCTTTCTGCAAATGTGTCTGGAGCCGCCTTCCAAGATGATTAACAGAGCAAGTATTTTTCACAAGGGTCTGACCTTTGAGAGCACAAGCGGACAGAAGGCATTCGTGGCCAGGGAAGGGGACACGGACTCACAGACCAGACTCACAGGACACCTGTGTCCACACACGCACCTCTCGTCGGGGGCCCGTGACACCCTGCGCTATTCCCCTGGGGACACCCCTAGGACCACGATGCCTTTGAAAGCCTTTTGGTGTCATTATAAAGGTCTTGACCTGAGGACGATATTCTTTCAGATGATGGGACAGCTGGCTGGCACACTGTAAGTGCAGAGACAGTGAAGACAAGCAAATAGGGTCAGAGGATGGTTGCATCAAACTTTCAGCTCGGAGCCCTGGGCCACGAGTTCAGAAACAAGGTCCAAAACGCAACGTGTGTGTCTCATCAGAGAAGGGAGCAAAAGAGGGTAGCGAGTTTGAGGAGGGGAAATCAGTATTTCTGAGGACCTATTTTTGAATCTTTATAATAATACTACCAGGCACTGTTCATGTTCCCATTTTACAGACAGGCAAACTGGACCCTGAAGAACAGGGGAAGGTCCTAGAGAGTGAAAATAGTGACAGTGTGGTCCCAGCCCAGTTAGGTGTCATGCCAAACCTCATTTTTTTTTTCATTTTTCCATTATAACAGATTTCTGTTAATTTTCCAGCTGCACAGCGTGGTGACACGGTTACACATATTCATCGCAAGTAATTTGACAGAGTTCCCGGTGCTATACAGCAGGATCTCCTTGCTTTTCCAACCCAAAGGCAATAGTCTACACTTATTAACCCCCCGACTCCCCTACCATCCCACTCCCTCCCCCACCCTCTTGACAACCACAAGTCTGTCCTCCAAGTCCATGATTTTCTTTTCTGTAGAAAGGTTCATTTGTGCCGTATATCAGATTCCAGATATAAGTGATATCATATGGTATTTGTCTTTCTCCTTCAGACTTACTTCAGTCAGTATGAGGTCCTCTAATTCCATCCGTGTTGCTGCAAATGGCATTATTTTATTCTTTTTTATGGCTGAGTAGTAAACCTTATTCTTGTTCCACTGTCCTAAGCTCTCTCAAGCTGGGAGAGGGAGGATTAAACAGCTAAGTCATGGTGGAAATTCACCTGCTTACAGAGAAGGCACATTTCTGAGTCTACTAGCCTACGGGGTAGTGAGAGTCTCTGCTGAGTTGGTAAATTGGTTAATTTAGGCAAGGCTGAATTTTTTTGTACTAAACTGTATTAACAATGGTCTTTTTATTTCCTGCTTCCTCTCCTGCCTCTTAGTTTTTTGTTTGTTTTTCTTTTTAGGGCCGCACCTACCACAAAGGGAGGTTCCCAGGCTACAGGTCGAATCGGAGCTGTAGCTGCCGGCCTACACCACAGCCACAGCCAAGCGGGATCCGAGCTATCTCTGCAAGCTACACCACAGCTCGTGGCAGTGCCGAGTCCTTAACCCACTGGGCAAGGCCAGGGATCGAACCTGCAACCTCGTGGACACTAGTCGGATTGGTTTCCATTGCACCACAATGGGAACTCCTTAGATTTTTTGTAATAATTTTAACTTATGTACACTTGGCTTCATTGTCGACTTAAAAATACTTGTTGTGGGAGCTCCTGCTGTGCTGTTAAGAACCCGACTGCAGTGGTTCAGGTCACTGAAGAACGCCGGGTTTGATCCGGAGCCCTGGACAGTGAGTTAAGGATCCAGTGTTGCTGCAGCTGTGGCAGAGGTTGCAGCTGCAGTTTGTATTCAGTCCTTGGCCTGGGCACTTCTACATGCCGTGGGTGCAGCCAGAAACAAAACAAAACAAACAAATAAACAAACAAGAAAAAACCCAAACCCCCCAAAAATCTGTTGTGGATCTGACCTAGCCAGGCACTGTGCTAGGCAATGGGTGAGCAGTGGCTGTTTTAGCCGAGAGGTTTCCCTTAAAACAGCCTGTGACTAATGCTTACACACAGATGGTTTATTGAGGGAGTGTCTGAAAGAAGAGACGTGAGGACCTAGAAGAGTGGAGCAGGTGAGGGGGAAAGCCCTTATGTCCTAATATAAGGACACGTTACAGAGCTGGCCACCTGCCAGTGGCTGGTATCAGGCTGCTGGCACCTTCTGAGGAGTGTCAGAGGGATCAGAGGGGAGAAGCATCTGTCCACGGGCTCTGGGGCTGCTTTGGTCAGGGGTTACCCCACAAAGCACTTGGTGGCTTCTGGGTTCCACATACGTGAATGTCAAGCAGGCACCCGGGGAATGAAGGCGGCCCCCAGGCAGGAAGACAAAGCGTTTGGTGCAGGCTTGCCATGTGCACTGTCAGTGGAGAGCGGTTTGCAACTTGTGGAAATCTTTGCCAGAGCCGTGAGCTGAGGCCAAGAGGATGTGAGGTGCTGAGTGCAATATCTGATATAAGGAGTTCAGGGCACACAAGGAAAAAAAAAACCTACGGTTGAGTAAGAGAGATGCATATTCAATAAATGAACACACCACATCATTACAGATGTTGATAAGCTACGATAAAGGCCAAGGACAGGAACCAGGATAGAGACCAACAGCCCAGCTTACCTTAAAGCGGGATGGTGAGGGCAGGTTCTCTGGGGGTGGGGGTAGGGGGGTGACATTTGGGCTGAGACCTGCAGAATGAGCAAAAGCTGGCTAGGAGAGAAGGACAGGGCAGCTTGGCAGAGAGAGCCACCTTTGCCAAAACCGGAGGTGGGGTAGATTTCGATGAGCTACAGAAATGGAAAAAGAAGCCCAACATGACTCGGCAAAGTAGAGGCGAAGAGTGAGTTTATACCTGGAGAGCTAGGCAGTTGGATTCTAGATTTTTCTCTGCGTGGAGTGAAGTCAGTAGAGGTATTTTTTTTTTTTTTACTATCTTTGAACATTCTCTATGGTTTTTACGAAAACGAAATGTGTGCTCTGCACCGGGGGAAGCAGGGAAGCTCTTTGGAGGCAGCTGGAGAGGCTGAGGAAGGAATGCTGGTGGCTCAGACGAGGAAGTGACGGTCGGGAAGGAGAAAATGGGCAGATTAAAGGGCTATTTTTTTTTTTTCTTCAAGAGAATGCAGTGCTAGTTCAGTGTGGAGGATGAGGAGGAAAGTGACCCCCAGATTTCCAACGTTAGCTTTTACTCCCTCACTCGACAAATATTTATTAAATGCTTTCTACCTTCAGGGAGATCATAGAAGTCCAAAGACTGAGAAGACTCTAGCTCAGTCTTTGACTCACAGTCTAAGGCAGAAGGCAGAGAAGGGGACAGACAATTCCAGAAGAGGGTCCTAAGTGCTATGACAGCTGCACATTCTGGACTTTGCTTAACGCTAACATTGTCAAGGTCACTTTCACATGTCCAGACGACCAGACGTGTATTCTGCTTGCGTGACCGTAGAAGACGACATACCAGTTGCCCGGGATCCTACAGGAGCTTGATCCAGAAAGGAGTCAATTGCCTGTGGGTTCCTTTAACCTCACTGGTTAGGAACTGGCTTCTCAGCCATCTCGATGTGGAGAGCCTAGCTCAGAGCATTCACTCCAGAAATGAGAGTGCTAAATGGATTGGAGCCAACCAGGATTAGCACAGCAGGGCCCGTCTCTGCGAGGAGGTGTTCCTGGCATGGTACGTTGGTATTTCTTCTTCCGTTTTCTTCAAAGCCCCTAAAGCCATGACATGCCAGCGACAGTGCTGTCCTCCGGCTGGCCTTCGTACCATTATTGTCCCATCTTCCCAGGCTGCGTTAGGAAGATAACAAGGTCAAGGCCTTCCCGCACACACTGAAGAGCTTGAGTCCCTATGTCCCTGACCGCCTCCTTGAAGGTACCTCAAGCGGCTGCAGAGCTTGCATTTTTTAACTCACAATACGGTCTCACATTGCGTCTCTCCGAAACCACTCCTTACATCCTTTTGTCAGGCTCGCTTGGTCAAACAGCAGAAAGAGCTCCCGCCAGAGGAGTAAGAAAAAGAGTTCTCAGAGTTCCCGTTGTGGCTCAGTGGTTAACGAATCCGACTAGGAACCATGAGGTTGCGGGTTCGATCCCTGGCCTTGCTCAGTGGGTTAAGGATCCGGCGTTGCCGTGAGCTGTGGTGTAGGTCGCAGACGCGGCTCGGATCCCGTGTGGCTGTGGCTGTGGCGAAGGCCAGCGGCTCCAGCTCCTGTTAGACCCCTAGCCTGGGAACCTCCATATGCCGCGGGTGCGGCCCTAGATAAGGCAAAAAGACAAAAAAAAACTCAAATAAAAAAAAAACCTGAAAACTGCTTATAGCCCAGGATTTCCTTTTTTGGTGAAAATCTATTTATATAATTGTGTAAAGAGCAGACTGAAAAGAAATACCCTGGAATTTGAGAAGCGGTAATCTTCTTTAGGTAAGATTGAAATAATTTTAATTCTCCTCTTTAAACTTTTATTTTCCAGATCTTTCTACAGCACACATAAACTGCCTATAAAAGGTGTAATTGAAATTACGTTAACCAAAGTCTGAAAACTCCTACTTTGGGGTTAATGCAAGATGGCTTTCATTTTAGCCCACAATGCACCCCAAATGGGTCAAAGGTTCTGATCCAAAGCACCTGAAAAATTTAATATTTGACTTCCAAACAGGATCCTTTAGGTGCTCGTGCATTTTATTACAAGGAATCCTGATGGTATCTCCGGCCCTGTGGCACTTTTAGTTCAAACTAAGAGTGAAAACTGCACCTTCCACGTGGAGCAGAAAGGGTCCAGTTATTACCACGGCTATAAAGATAAGGGGCTAGTTTTGAACCCTCAGTTGAGAGGGCAGCAGTGTCATCTGGAGGACATTTCTTCTCAATTTTATCTAACAAAAACCCTGGATGTTAAGTTCTTAAATAAACAATACCAAATTCCCATGGGGGGGGACAGCAAGTCAAATAGGAGATACTTGCTCTTAGCATGAAAGTATATATTTAAGAATTACCTTATCACATTTCACAGCTTGCTGTAAACTAAGAGGGATAGAGAAGACAGGGTCAAAGCCTGCTCTAATTACTCGCATTTTAGCCAACAGAATGAAATGAAGTTTCTGGGGGAAATTAATCAAGTCGTGATGAAAAGCGAGTACACACTGGACACTTTTTTTGAGGGGTGGGGGATTTGGTGAAAATTGTCGCTGCCTCACGGGAGGACCGGAGAGGCTGTCACTTAGAAAAGAACCTTGTAGTAACGCCGGGTCCAGCATTCAAAATCAAGGCTGCGGGAAAACAGCAGCAATCATCTGGCATGACTCTCACTGAGTTCTGGTTTCAATTCTTGCCGGTAACGGGAGGCTTGTGCGTTTCTACAGCGTGTTGGGTGGAAACGGTCTATGCCTGGTGATTTTCACAAACAGATGAATATACTCCTATTTCCAAGCCTCTTGGACTCCGGCAATAACTGCCACCCGCTTCAAAGGAACTGGTGTAATGCAGTGCTTACTATCTGAGCTCATATCTGTTACGAAAATCAAGCTGCATGTTTTTCCAGGTGCTACCATCTTGGAAACAAGGCACAAGGGGACCAAAAAAAATATGTTTCAGAACCTAATGTGAAAGCCTCCAATTAGGCTTCCCCTTCTTCTCTTTTTTTTTCTTTCTTCTTCTTCTTTTTTTTTTTAAATCTAGCTATTGCAAACTGTTTTGGCTAAAACCCGAATGTACTTAAATATCTTCCAACCCTGTGTATTTTCTGCTCTTACCCCTTAGATGTTGTTTTGGCAACGTTTTCTAAAAAAAAAAGAAAACCATCAAATTAAGTATACGCTTGATGTGGTAGTCTACTCCGGTCTTTTTTTTTTTTTTTTATTAGTTTGAGTGTGAAATTAGGCAAGGCCTGCTGATTGTCAGTAAAATGAGTACAGTACGAATGACTACTGTCAGAGGATTAATGAAACCAGACCAGGAAAAACAGCGACATGGAATTAAATGCCATTCGGGGACTTTGATTCTCTGTCTATCTGTCTCTTTATGATGTTCCCTATTCCAGGCCAGCGCTAATCCCCCCCCCCCCATCTCCTCCAAACAACATGAAAAGCGAAGAACGACTCCCCCGCTGGCCACCGCGCTATCCCGCGTTATATTTTTTAAACTTCTGGCCCAGTTAGTCATATGTCTGAAAATGCATAGACAACCCTCTTAAGCAAGAGTGTGACTCAAACGCTCACTATTAAATACTTGCAAAAGAACTTTGGCACGGCCCCCATCTCCGAGGAGGCTGGTGGGGTTGAGACCGGACCAAGAACGGGGCAGGGTGCCTTGTGAAGGTGGAGGTCGCTCCTGAAATCGGGGCTGGGGGGGTTTGAAGGGTGGGGCAGCCCACTGGGCACGACCTAAAGAGGGAGGGGCCGTAACGTGGGGGCCAAACTGAAGAGAAATCAAAGGAGTCAGCCCGTGCTTGCTGCCAAGTTTCTCCTCCTCTTTCTACAGTAAATCTGGAATCTGCCCTTATCTCCTTTACCTCACCTCCCAGACTTAACCAGATCCATTTTTGTTCTCTGCATACAGCTGAACTGCATTCCACCTCCCAGGCTTTACACCAGGGTCTGGACAGTAAATCTGGCCGCTTTCATCACAGTACAAACCATCCAGTTGGTAAAGCCCCCACCCCCCCTTATAATCCTACAGGGATACCCAAGTGCTTTCCTAAACGCTTCATGAATCTTCTCTGAAAAGCTTGCTCTTACGGTTTCAAATGTAGATACCTTATTTCTTCTCTCCACATGATTCATCGAAAGTACCAGTCGCAAATAAACAAGCCATCTGTAGGCCTACTGTGAAATAATGGGCTTGATGAGAAAACAATTACCAAAAATGAGCAGGTGACACGAAAGCACTGAGTTGGTGGCTCTGGAAATCAAGAATCAACGTGATAGCTGTCCCTATACAATGATCGGAGATGAACTAACAGACACTTTGGAGTGCTTGTTCAAAACCGTATTTTTTTTTTTTTTTGACAGTACCTTTAAAAAATTACTTCTGTTGTTTAATGGTTCACGAGACACACAATGATCATTGTAGATCAGAACACAGAGATCAGCTAGAAGAAAATCATAAGTTCCTAATAATCCCAACGCTGGGCTGCTGATGTTTTTGGTGTCAATTTTTCAGGTCTTGGTATTAATATATTTCATAGTTATGTCCACAGACACATGTGACAAGACATGCTGAGTAAGCCAAAGCTAAGATTCAGATACCTTTGGTGTACCTTGGTAGGTGTCACCCCTTCTCACTTCCTCCTTTTCCCACATATGTGTTTCCTGCCACATGATCCAAGTGGAAAATGGAGAGCTTTATGAGAATGGAATTAAGACGTGTCCAGATTTGAGGTCCAGACATAGATAGTTACATCTGGCAAACTGCATGTCTGGCTGGGGAGTTGCTCCCCCCAAGAGAAACCAAATTATTGAAGAGGATCAATGGAATTCCTAAGAAGGAATTCATCCTACGTGTCAAGGTCACTGGGCCAAACACAGAAACAGGGACTGAAGGAGGACTGTCATGACCCTGGATTCAGGGCGTAGCTATAGTTTCCATCCCCAACAACCCCCCTCTCAACGCCCCAGGGTAGGGCCCTCTGGAGCAGAGAACACTGAGTCAGCAAAAGGAAGAACTTAATTTCTAAGGTTCCAACCAACCTCGTAGTGGGAGTCCTTTCACTAAGTATGAAAAGAGAATCAAAGAGCCAGTGAAATCAAGGTATTAGTGGGAATTGTGCTGAATGGAATGTCCACAGACTGCTGACACTCACCCACACATACAAATCCTGAATCGTACTCTATAATATTTTTAATACACTATTTTATGATCATGGACTCACGTGAGCCAATAGATTTCTGTGACACCATCATGTTAAGTGATTTCTGTATATGTTTTACATATGACATATTCGTTCATAAACAGTGGTTCAGTGAACATCCCATGGCTAAATATTTGGGTATAGGCTAAACTATTTCACTAGAAGGAATTCTTAGAAGTGGAATTGTGGATGATATGAAATACACGTGTTTAAAATCTGTGAAATGAACCATGTATATATATGGAGAGAGAGACACACACACACAAATTGGTCCCACCAGCACTTGGTGAAAGTGACAGATGAAATGTTATTCTTTTAATCCATGCTGACATCCTGGAGAGAGTAACCGTCCTTTCTTAGAACGAGCACCTACAGTGGAGAACACAAAGGGGTGAAACTCATTAGATCTGTCCACACTGGCAGCACCCCGTCTCACACCGACGTGGCAGACACTGCTCTCTGTATATGTCATTAACCTTATCTAGCCTTGTTCCTCTCCACTCTGCAAGTCTATAGCTAACTTGGTTACTCCAAAGAACAGTTTTGGGCATTTCCCTCCTACTGAATATCAGGTTGAGGGGACAGTTTTCATCCCTGATATATTTCACTTTTGCCCAGATATGACCTGACTGGGTATTTCTGTCCCATATTTTCAAGCTCTGTGAGTGGGTCAACTTACAGTGCCACTGTATTGAATTTGAATTCACTCACATCTGAGCCATTCTGAATGAATGTGCCAAATAAAAAGCCATGAAGCCCCGCCTTTACCAACAGTGTCGTAACACCGCATATCTGCTCCTTCTTTGCTCTCAGTTTCTTCCTGTGAGCTCATTTCTGATTTCGGCAGCATCCTCTGTTTTTGCGGCCTGTGTCCTATTCAGTTTTAGACATGTATTTCTAAGCAACCTAGTTGTTTAAAAGGGGCTTGAGGAACTATGAAATGCAAACTTTGTCTTCTATTTCCTGGCATAAGGCTGTAAAGAATCATGGTGGTTAAGTGGGAATGAAAAAATTAGCACTCTTACACACTGGTGGGTATAAATTAAGGTAGCGTTTCCAGAAGGCATTTTGGAAAAACAGAGCAAAACCCTTAAAAAAAAACTCTGTGTGAAATTCTATCTCTGTGAATTTATCTGGGAAAAATAATGGAACAAGTACTCAAAGATTAACGTAAGAGTATGTTTAGTGCAACATTATTTATAAGCAAATGTTTGATAATAGGATATCATTTAAATAAAATTTGGATATGCATAACGGTATTCATACGCATATGGAAATATATGCAGCTATTAAAAAGGAAGACCAATGATTCCCATCTCAGTAATAAAGACACTGGCATATATTTGTGTAACCAGAATTGAAAAGCTGAATCCCAGTTCCATTGGTATGCTGCTAAGCATGGCAGAAAAGGACACTTAGAAGCGTTAAGAACACTTGTGCTCAGGGAAGAAAAAGAAAAAACAAGAGGAGGACTTGGTCAGCCTATGTGTACATTTAATCCCTAAAGAGCCGGGGGCATTCTCTTCAGTTTCAACCGAGAGTAACATGCAGCTCTACGAAATGTGTGGCGGGAGTGGAGGTCCTGGTTCAGACCTACGGACATTTCTGGGAGCAGCAGGAGGCAGCAACTTAGGCAGAACAGCTTGGCCACAAAAAACAGTGAAAATAGGCAGTGGTCTGCAGAAATTTAAAGACCTCTTAAGAAACTGGCGGAGTTCCTGTCATGGCTCAGTGGTTAACAAATCCGACTAGGAACCATGAGGTTGTGGGTTCAATCCCTGGCCTTGCTCAGTGGGTTAAGGATCCGGCGTTGCCATGAGCTGTGGTGTAGGTTGCAGATGTGGCTTGGATCCTGCGTTGCTGTGGCTGTGGTGTAGGCCGGCAGCTACGGCTCTGATTCGACCCCTAGCCTGGGAACCTCCATATGCTGTGGGTGCGGACCTAAAAAGACATTAAAAAAAAGAAAGAAAGAAAAAAAGAAACTGGCATAATGGTCTTTCTTCCTTCTATTGGCTGAGGTGGGTCACATGACCATAACAAAGGAGGAAGGGATCACATGACCATAACAAAGGAGGAAGGAGAATACACTCCTCTTGTTTGGGGGGGGTGGTGTCAAGTCATACGGCAGAAGCCATGCACTTAGGGAAGGACAAAGAATCGATATCATTGTTGCAGTTGACCACACCTGCATTTCCTCAGATTTTGGACAATAATCACAAAATACTTGTGTAATTACGTTCATAAAAGTAGATGGTATGCTAGATTGCTACAGCAACGGACCCCAAAGAACCATGTCTTCTGGTGTTCATGCCTGCATTAATTTCCTAGGGCTGCTGTCCCACTCTCTGCCTGGCTTAAAATAAAAACTGATCCTCTCACAGTTCCTCAGGCCAGAAATCAGGAGCGGCATGGCAGGGCCATGTTCCCTTCATAGCTCTGAGAGAAAACCCCTCTGTGCCTCTTGCAGTTTCTGGTAGTCTCGGGCATTCCTTGGCTGGTGGCAGCACTGTTGCCAAGTTCTCTCTCTTCACATGGCCATGTGCCCTCTGCATCTGTGGGGACCCTCCCTCTTCTTGTAAGGACACCCGATCGTATTAGTTGAGAGATCCAACCTACTCCAGGAGACCTCATCTTAACTTGACTGTATCTGCAGAGTCTCTATTTTCAAATAAGGCCAGACATCATGGGCTGTGGGGTCAGGACTTTAATTTATCCTTTGGTGGCGGGGGGGCACTATGTGGCTGCTACCAAAGTCCTCGGGCTGTCTCTTCTTCATTGACTCTGAGCCATGGGACTTTCTCTGAGCCACAAAATAGTACTGAACCTGTCATGCAACAAATACAATGAGCAATTAAGCCCTCCTGAAGGGCTGGCACCCCTGGGTGAGGAAGCCTGGTGGAGCCTCTTTGTGGATGAAAGGACCATAAGGCCAGGGAGGCCCAGAGACCACAGATGTCCCAGCTGAGTCCCGCCAGCCTCAAGCTGAATTTGGTCACATAAATGAACCCATGAGAAGCCACAGAAGAGCCCGGGCAAGTCAGAAAATGGTGAGCAATCACAAATTATTGTTTTATAGGAGCGACCGTTTCAGGGTGGCAGTCATAGAAAACTGATGTGGATGGTTATTGGTTTTCCTGAAGCCCAAGCCCTACTCAGAGCTGATGTTCCCCAGTCCACCAGCTCTGGAATCACTGATTTTATCGAACTGAAAAGAACCTTAAGAGTTCCCCTTGTGGCTCAGCAGAAACGAACCCGGCTAGTATCCATGAGGATGTGGGTTCGATCCCTGGCCCCCACTCAGTGGGTTAAGGATCCAGCATTGCCGCGGATCTGGCACGGCTGTGGCTGTGGCATAGGCTGGTAGCTGTAGCTCCGATTCAACCCCTCGCCTGGGAACTTCCATAGGCTGCACCTGTAGCCCTTAAAAAAAAAAAAAAATGAAAAGAACTTGAGCGATAATCAAGTCTGATTTCTTTATTTCGCAGATAAGAGAAGTGAGCCTCGGGAGCTGAAATAATACACCTAAAATCGCGCTGCTGGAAGGGCAGGCATCAGTCTCCTGCCTCTTGGCTCTGTGTCCTTCCAACATTATCACAAGGTCACACGCTCTAATATGAAACTCCTGTTCTGAGAGTGGGGTTGGCTCATGGTCACACAGCTATTTAGTGTCAACATCAGGGCTAGAAATCAGATTTCCTAACTCCTCACCTAGCATTCTCTACCTTTGGGGCAACGGTAAACATAGAGTGTGAATCTATAACTCCGACATTTAAGCGAGTATTGTCCTGTGAAACGTTATATTTGTGCCAGAGTGGGATTCAGGGGGGAAAACACCATGCCTTATATTTCCTAGCTCTTAAATGTCTTTCTTTTCCTTTTTCACTCTCCCCTCCTAAATCCCCCAGCCCTGGAAATATGAGTAAGAGTTCCTGCCCCTCCCCATCGAGCCTCTACTTCGTACGGGATGGATTAATGAGGTTACGTCTCCAAAGAACTTTGAGTTCCTTGGAAGAAAGGCATCAACATGCAAAGTGGTGGTTGTTATTGCGATTACTTCACTGAGTAGGGTTTCACAGCTGTCCTGATGGAAAAGGGGCCAACACAACAGAATGCCAGTTTCCCCCAGCGGAGGAGCAGCTGGAATGGATTATAAATGAGACCTGTGTGCCCAGTTCTCTTTTTCATCAAAGCCCATCAGCCTTCCTCCATGCCCAGCTCTCCCCTTGACAGCCCAACAAGCTCCCTGAGCCAGACAGGTGCGGGCAAAAGGCACTGTCTAAGCGTCACGTGGATAAGCCTGCTTGGCAGGGGCAGCAAAACCCTATATTCTGAAATGGGGCCAACCCATTACAAGTGCTCAGTAATGCAATGGATTTCTCCAGCGGTGATTTGGGGTAAGTAAAACATTCTCGCTGCTCAGACTTCCCTTCGCTTTATAGGACTGGAGGGACAGGAGAGGGAGAGGGAAGGGGGCGTGCAGAGTCAGACAAATGTCACATTGCCAGGACCTGAGCACTTCTACGCACTCTTCCCTTTCTTTCCTTTCCCCTATGCCTTCCTGGGCATCCCTCCCTCCCTCTCTCCCTCTCTTCCTTCCTTCCTTTCTTCCTTCCTTCCTTCCTCTCTTATTTCTTCTTTTCCTTCCCTTTAACATATACATTCCATATTATGTTAGGTACCATGTGAGGTCCCAGAGATGCAATGGCAAAACAAGATGCAGTTCTCTCCTTCAAGGAACTGCTCCTCCGGGAGCAGGAGTGAGTGAAACCGAGGCAAATGAACAGAAGATCACATCCGGTAACACATCCCCCAAACCACATTGCTATGGCAAGACTAAGGCGGTGGGGCCGGGGGGGATATCCAAAAGAGCCACTTAACCCTGGTTTGGGAAGGAAAATTCCTGAAGGACCAAGCCGGAGAAGGTCAGGCTGCGTGGAGGGCAAGCGGAGGCAGTATTCTAGGCAGTCACAGTTCCACTGGCTCTGCGATAGTATAAAAATTATTAATTTTTATGTGTGTCTAAAAGAAAGACAAATGATGAGCGTTCTAACGGCGCTGCGCTGCAATCATAATATTATTCCTGCGTTTATTGAACCCTCGCTACACACTAGGCACTGCTAAAAGCCTTAAATACATTGCTTCATCTAATCCTCATAGCAATCTTATAAAGCAGGTTCCCTTACTGTGCTTATTTTCCTGAAGACGAAACTGAGGCTCAGAGAGGTTAAGTGACTGGTTCAAGGTGGCAGAATTAGTGAGTAGGAGCATCAGGTTTATGTGCAGACAGCCACTGCCCGGCGCCCATGCCTATGGCCAGCACACAGTGGCTTCCTTCTGGGCAGAGGCCTTCTGTCTCTATGTAGGTCAATTCTGTCCTAATCTGACATTTTTTTTAATAGTAGGTCTACAATAGCACTTATAGTGGATATTCAATAAATATCTGCCAACTAAAAAATATTTTCCCAAGTCCAGGACATGTGGGTTCTCTGTGCTTTGGATTTTTTTTTTTTTTTTTTTTTTAAGGCAGCATCCGCAGCAGTTGGAGGTTCCCAGGCTAGGGGTCAAATTGGAGCTACAGCTGCCGGCCACAGTCACAACCACAGCAACGCCAGATCCCAGCCGCATCTGTGCCCTACACCACAGTTCATGGCAACACCGGATCCTTCACCCACTGAGCGAGGCCAGGGATCAAACCCGCAGCCTCATGGTTCTCAGTCGGATTCATTTCTGCTTTGCCATGACGGGAACTCCTGGATCTTTTTAGTTTTAACTTGCCTTTAAGTTGTTGAACTTTTTCTAACCCTTCTGCCTTGTCTGTCTGGCCAGACTGTAAGCCCCTGGAGAACTACCGTCTTGTCTGCTGTTCTTTTCAGTCCTTGTCAGGACTCAACCCCACCCTCTGTGTTGTGTTCCAAGGGTAGCTGGCGGTGTCTTTATCAAAGGATTTATCACAGCATCCCTCGGGGTTGAATTAGTTGTGTGCAAATTTTATGTGCACTCTTAGAGGGATGCTTCGGGAGGCACATGCTCAAATTCCCGTAATTGCTCTTTGACTTGAAAATAGAAGATACTTGGTACAAGTTCAAGGTCGGCTGCTCAACCCAACCCAAATCAAAGGCTTTCAACCAGCTCACTGGCTTTCTTCTACATCCTGTGCCCATCAGGTCTTTCGGTTCTTGACGTCTCTTCCTTCACTCCCTGTCCCTGTGCAGCATTCTTCAGCTACACATCAAAACCATGGCCTGTTCTGCTCACTTATAGATTTCCTTTGAAGGATCACCCCATTTGAGATTTTTTTTCTTAAAATGATGACCATCTTGAATGCCAATATAAATATTTTATCTTCAAATTTGTGTGCGTGTTTTTTTAATGCCAAGTGTTCTGTTTAATGAATTCTGAGAATCTGACTTGTAAATTTTCCTTATTGCTTCCTACTATAGGAAAAATAAAGAATAAAAGTTCTTTGCAGATATGGAGAATAAAGATAACTTATTTAACGTAAAAAGGGAATAGTACAACCCTTTAATCTAGCTCGGAATTGTGCTAGGGCCTCTTTTTTTTTTTTTACGCATTAGCTTAATATATATGTTTTTTGTACGTTTGAACTTGACAACACCCCTGTGAAGTGGACGCTTTAATCATGTCCACATTACAGATGAGAAATCAGAGACTTAAGGGTTATAGGCAATCTGTGGGTTTTGTTGTTGTTGTTGTTTTGGCTGTGCCTGCAGCACGTGGAAGCTCCCAGGCCAGGGATTGAACCCGAGCCACTGCAGTGACAGCACCAGATCCTTAATTGCTAAGCCCCCAGGGAACTCCTATAAGCCATTTGTAAAAGGAATGCTGAAATTCAAAATATCTGATTTCCTTTTGTTCTTAAACATTAAACTCTTAACAACCTACAATCAGTGATTTCTCAAAGCACTCCAAGGTTGATCTCATTTTTCCCATGTGCAGAAGGAGAAACTGCTGGGGATGTAGGTGATATGCCTAAGATCCGAGACCTTTGAGCACTGATTCTGTTGGGGATATCCTGCTATTCATGTCTGGGTTTTTTTTTTCTTTGTTTGCTTTAGGGCCACACCCATGGCAGATAGAGGTTCCCAGACTAGGGGTTGAATCAGAGCTGCAGCCGCCAGCCTACACCACAGCCACAGCAACCTGGGATCCGAGACGCATCTGCACCCTACACCACAGCTCTCAGCTATGCCGGATCCTTAACCCACTGAGCGAGGCCAGGGATCGAACCCACAACCTCATGGTTCCTAGTCGGATTCGTTTCTGCTGAGCCACGACAGGAACTCCTATTCATGTCTATTTTGCATAATGAGGTCAAAGAGGGTAGAGATCAAGTCATTCCCACCGGCTTTGCACAGAATTGGGACCCAAGTGAACAGACATTTAAGTATGCCTGGGAGTTCCTGTCGTGGCTCAGCCGAAAAGAATCTGACTGGTATCCATGAGGACGCAGGTTTGATCCCTGGCATCGCTCAGTGGGTTAAGGCATCCAGTGTTGCCATGAGCTGTGGTGTAGGTCACAGACACGGGTCAGATCCCACGTTGCTGTAGCTGTGGCTGTGGCCAGCAGCTATGACTCCAATTCAACCCCTAGCCTGGGAACCTCCCTATGCTGAGGGCGTGGCCCTAAGAAGACCAAAAAAAAAAAAAGGGGGGGGGGAAGTAGGCCTGAGCTCTATAAAAGAGTTGCAAAAACAGACTTAAAGTGAAAAGCAAAATTAGGTAGATTCTATAAAAGTCACTGTGATTCAAACTGATATTAAAAATGATTGGGAGTTCCTGTTGTGGTGCAGGGGAAATGAATCTGACTGGGAACCATGAGGTTGAGGGTTTGATCCCTGGCCTTGCTCAGTGGGTTGGGGATCCGGCATTGCCGTGAGCTGTGGTGTAGGTCGCAGACGAGGCTCAGACCTGGTGTTGCTGTGGCTGTGGCTGTGGCTGTGGCTGTGTCTGTGGCTGTGGCTGTGGTGTAGGCCGGCCGCTGAGGCCCCGATTCGACCCCTAGCCTGGGAACCTCCATATGCCATGGGTGCAGCCTTAAAAAGACAAACAACAAAAGAAATGATTGAAGGGATTTTCGTAGTACTGAAAACTTCTTCCACTGTAGGGCGATGGTTTTGTTGAAGTTTCTAGGAGCTGAGGATACAGACTAAATGTCATGGCAGAAGCAGATGTCACACTCAGAGTTTTTTGAAACTGCCCGAGGCTGGATTGTTCACTATGGCACTACCAGTTCTTGCCTCTCTCTGGCCCTTGCACGTGGCCTCCTTCTGAAGCCTGTGTTATGATTGGCTTCACAAGCTGATGGGGTACGATGAGAAAAGAACCAGGAAATGGCCTCACCTCCCACTGGCTGGCATCCACCCAAGGAGCCAGCCTCAACCTTCTTCTGTTCCACAGGCTCCTTCTACACTCATTCCATCTGTTTCCAGCTCCCTGGAACCTTCGTTCTGCTGATCCCCTTCGGGCCTTGCCCTTGCAAAGACTTCTGCTTAGCACCTCACTTACAAGAAAACAGGCAGACAAACAAATAAACCAAATAACTGAGGTCTCAGTTAAGCCATGACCTTCTTCATGTCTCCTTCCTGATTAACTTCTCGCTCAATCGAAGGTCAACTTGACCATGCCTCTCCTGGCACTTACTGCAGGTGTAATAAGCGCTGTATGAAGTTCACAAGCAAGGGGTGGTAGGTACAGCTCTAACACTGCATTACTCCTGCCCTTGAAGGGTCTATATTCATAATGATCTAGAACGCTTTGCAGAAGACAGTACATCTGAATCATCTCAGCGTCCCCAGAACTTAGGACAGTGTCTGGTATGTAACAGATAATCGATAAATGTTTGTTGAAGGGAGGAATGAATGAATGAGGTTTAAATACCTCTTGATCCTCAGAAAGGCAGGTAGAGGAAGCTGAAAGCAATTCATTTTACTGATTTGAGCTTCTTTGGATAAAAGATACTGGGAGAGAGGCTCAAATTCTTAGTGACAATGTTTTCTTGCAGATTTATTTCATTCTATCTTATTAATGTATTTTCTTTCTTCCTCTCTTTCTTTCTTTCTTTCTCTCTCTCTCTCTTTCTATTCTTTCTTTCTTTCTTTCCTTCCTTCCTTCCTTCCTTCCTTCCTTCCTTCCTTCCTTCTCCCCTAACTTCCTTCCTTCCTTCCCTCCCTCCTTCTTTCTTTCCTCTTTTTTTTTCTTTTTGCTTTTTAGGGCCACACCCGCAGCACATGGAAGTTCCCAGGCCAGGGGTCAAACTGGAGCTACAGTTGCCGGCCTACACCACAGCCACAGCACTGTGGGATCCGAGCTGCGTCTGCGACCTACACCACAGCTCATGGCAACGCCAGATCCTCAACCTGCTGAGCAAAGACAGAGATCCAACCCAGTTCTCATGGACACTGGTCGGATTCGTTTCTGCTGCACCACAACGGGAACTCCTATCTTCTTATTTCTGTGTCTTACAGCATTTGCATCAGTATACACCTCATCACAGACACTTTAAAAATGTCTGACGAATGAATACAAGATCCAACAGATTTCACTTTCAGCCCCAAGATCTTGGTGGTATCCCAGGGGAGGGTGGCCCTGTGGGACAGTGACAGTCAGGGACAGATCATTTCTAGGCGATGGAATGGGAGATGCTGCCCTGATGACCCAACACTAGTCATGAGCATTAGCCATTCTGAGGCCCAATCAATGGAGGGGGGAGCCCTGGAAAGATGTCACTTCTCCCTCAAGCTAACCTGCTCCCGGCAATTCAGTCTCTTTCTCAGAACACACAGAGCGAGCATGATATTTTGAATGATAGTAATACATTCTCTTTTATTGTTCAGTATTTATGATCAGCTTCTTTGTCAGTAGCTGGAGGAAGATTATTGCAAAGTAAAAATAAAGGGGAATTTGTTATTGGATTTTGGATGTTCGCAATAGGATCTGCAGCAAGACAACGGCCTTGAAAGCAGGCATCAGGAAGCTAGAATTTTCTAAATTACTGTAGTAATTAGTCCGGGTGAAACACAGTCTACAGTGTAACTGAGAGAAGAAGGGGACCTCAAAGAGCAGTTTGCCCATCCTGGCCTAAGGATCATGGAGAGAAGATTCTGGGGCCATGAGATCAGAGAAGGAAGGAAGACTATCGCTATCTGCATCTCTCCTCTCTAGGGCATCAGAGCCCCGCGGAGCGCGGAGGGGCGGTGGATAGGCTGGAAGCACAGTGAGAGCGCAAGGACTTTTGACCTACTCTTTGTATGGAATGGAGACAACCGACCCTAAAGCTGTAGAGAGGGCCCTACCTATTCAGCGCATGGAGTGGGATCTTCAGGTTGCCAAAGGGACTGGCTTGTGGGGCTGAGCTTTTCCTGTTTCCATCTGGCGTGGATGCTCGTTTGTGAATCCACAAGATCTGCAGGAGGCTGCTGGGCTGACTGAGATGACCCCGCAGCATCGGTGCTAGAGCTGACGGCCACGGGCCCGACACTGCACCTATGGCAGCAAGACTCAGTAGGGGTCTTCACCCGCCAAGAGTGGAGTGGGCAGTGGGGGTAAGTCTTCAGGGGGGGCACCTAGACTCTGAGCAAGCCAAGCAGAAATAGGCCACAAGTACTGCAGCCACAGATGTCAGCTGCGGGCGCCAGCTGTGGACACCAGCCATCGGGCGGGGCCGAGCATTCCTCAGCGGACACCAGGCACCTCACACCCAGGCACAAGTGCAGAGCTGGGGGTTCCCTCCCCCCAGGGCCATGGGTCCCAGGATCTGGAGAGAGGAGCAGGAGAGAGAAACAGAGCTCCGAAGAACTCAGTACAAAAACAAGTGAATCTAAAGATTCTGTGTAGGAGTTCCCGTCATGGCTCAGTGGAAACGAATCTAACTAGTATCCGTGGGGATGCAGGTTCGATCCCTGGCCTCGCTCAGGGGCTTAAGGATCCGGCGTTGCCGTGAGCGGTGGCGTAGGTCACGGATGCGGCTTGTATCCCACGTGGCTGTGGCTGTGGTGTAGGCCAGCGGCTATAGCTCCGACTCGACCCCTAGCCTGGGAACCTCCATATGCAGTGGGTGCAGCCCTAAAAAGACAAAATAAAAATAAAGATTCTGTGTAAATGATTGGGCAAAACTAAACTTAAGACCAAATTGGGGACCTATTCTATCGTAGAGGGAACTATATTGAATAATTATATTCAATATTTTGTAACAACCTATATGGGAAAATAATCTGTGTGTGTGTGTCTACTCACATGCATATATATAACATGTATACACACACATACATATAACTGAATCACTATGCTGTATACCTGAAACTAACATGATATTATAAATCAACTATACTTCAATTTAAAAAAAAAAGACTAAATTGCACTAAACATAGTTATTTTCTCGCTACTTAAAAGATAAAGGGCTCACGAAGAAAACCATGAGCATTCACACAGGGGAAGAAAATCACTTTCTTTTTTTTTTTTTTTGTCTTTATGCCTTATCTAGGGCTGCACCCGCGGCATATGGAGGTTCCCAGGCTAGGGGTCTAACAGGAGCTGTAGCCGCCGGCCTTCGCCACAGCCACAGCAACACGGGATCTGAGCCGCGTCTGCAACCTACACCACAGCTCACGGCAACGCCGGATCCTTAACCCACTGAGCGAGGCCAGGGATCGAACCCGCAAGCTCATGGTTCCTAGTCGGATTCATTAACCGATGAGCCACAATGGGAACTCCAGAAAATCACTTTCTTTATTCCTGATCTGACTTTCTTTATGAGCCCTTTTCCTACTGGCTAGAGGACTCCACTCTTCACAGGTGACTCTGATCCTCAGGAGCTGACCCGCGGGCTCAGGAAGAACCAGGTTTGCCAGGTAAAGGGAGGACAGTCGTTCCGCATCTCATTGAGCATCGCACCGGCAGGGCTTCCGGGGGCTCAGCATGCAGTCATTGCTGGGCTGTCAGGTCCCTGCGGCTTCTTTTCTTGTCTCTGAGCCCACTCTACCCTCTCAAATCCCTCCGCCATCCTCCTTTCTCCCATCTCTTCACAGTTTCCTCTCTGAAGAGAGAAAATGCACACAGACGGGCAGGCTGAATCAGAAGGATTCTTTTCCAGCTTGTCAGACCTCTAGGAGGAGAAGCGAAGCTGAACGACACAAACGCTTGGGCAGCGTTATGGATGCTTTAAAGAACCTTACGATGATATTACCAATCGTGCATGTATGTCCACTTCAGGGCTCAGGGAGGAATAAGAAAGGGAACGGGAAAGCTCTTTAGAGGACTTCACGTGTAGCTGAATATGGTACTGAATGTAGAAACCCTCAAAAAGTTTAGCAAGTGGAACACTGCTGACTCAGTATGTTAACTTGAGAAACCTAATATAATAACGACCATAAGGAAAAAACAAGCCATGCCCCCTAGACTATCTGCAGTCACAGAAAGAAGTGGTGGGGACTTCAAATAAATAACTAATTGGGATGATCCAAAGTGCTGTTTCGAGTAATAGTGGGTTCTCTATACAGAAAGATGAACTGTCTTTGCTTTTGAGGGTTTTCATGCACAAAAGCGTCCTGCTCCAGCGAAACTTCTGAGGGTCGAGCGAGGGACAAAGTCTTGGAAAGTAGGAAAGGGGTTCGAAACCAAGCAATTTCAGGGCCCATCTGCACAAAGACAGGCGAGGAGATCCTGTTCGCTTACCTCTCTGGCCTCTTTTTATCTGTGCAAACTTTGAACTCGCAAAGATTACGTCGAAAATCAAATTCAGTTTGGTGCAATTTTAAGTGAAACATGCAAGGGTCTGTTAAACAGATCTCTCTGCTTAGAGACGACTTCTGCTTTTTTTTTTTCTTTTTAGGGTTGTACCTGTGGCACCTGGAAGTTCCCAAGCTAGGGGTCAGGTCTGAGCTGCAGTTGCAGGCCACAGCCACAGCAACGCTGGATCTGAGCTGCGTCCTACACCGCAGCTCACGGATCCTTAACCCACTGAGCAAGGCCAGGGATCGAAACTGCATCCTCACAGAGACAGCGTCGGATCCTTAACCTGCTGGGCCACAACGGGAACTCCGTTTTTGTTCTTGTCTGTTCATTTTTATGGTCCCACCTGTGGCATATGGAAGTTCTGGGGCCAGGGACTGAACCTGAGCCGCAGCTGCTGGATCCTTGAGCCCATTGCACTGGCCAGGGATTGAACCTGTGCCTCCGCAGTGACCCAAGCTGCTGTAGTCAGGTTCTTAACCCACCGAGCCACAGTGGGAACTCCTGACTTCTTGTACTTCATAATCCACTGGTCAACGATAGGACAGAGGTAGCATTAATTGGGCACCTCCTATATGCCAGGCACTATAGTAATTATTCTTTACATCTTATTTTATTTAATCCTTACCACAATTCTAGAGCATGGATGTTTTTTCCATTTGATAGATAAAGGATCATTTGGTCCAGGGCTCAGGTGAATTCCTGGGTTACCAGCAGAGATGCTTCTCCGTTCTTCTAAAGCCTCCGGGCAGAGAAGCCCTGTGACCTCTCATTGTGGTCCAATTCAGCAATAGCTCTCTGAAGATTTAGACCATAAATTCCCATTTGCAATGCCAGTCTTCTTTAGGCCCCTGGGCTCCTTCATACTTAAAGCTCTTGTCCTGTGCACAGCTGTGCATGGCCTTTCCCGAACCCAGATCAGATCTCATCAGAAAGGGGGCAGTCAGAATTCCCACTGTGAGTCAGCAGGCTAAAAACCCGACAGCATCCATGAGAATGTGGGTTTGATCCTTGGCCTCGCTCAGTGGGGGTAAGGATCTGGTGTTGCTGCAAGCTGTGGTGTAGGTCACAGATGTGGCTTGAATCCTGTGTTGCTGTGGCTGTGGCGTAGGCCTCAGCTGAAGCTCCAATTCAACCCCTAGCCCAGGAACTTCCATAGGCCACAGGTATGGCCATAGAAAGAAAGAAAGAGAAGAAAGAAAGAAAAAAAAGAATGGGGGCAGTCAACAGAGAAGAGAGACACAGAATAGATTTCAGGACATTGCGCCTTGCTGTATGACTCTGAAATACAACTTAACTGCATCTTATAAAAGTACTATGTGCCCCTTATTTTAAAAAGAAAAATAATGCATAGTGTATAAGGAAGAAAAATGAGATAGCCCTGAAATTCCACCTTCAAGGGACTGCCAAGAGCCCTTGGCCTTTAATGAAGAGTTGGCTAGAGGGAAGGTGTGGCTTGGTTCTTGGTCTCTGCCATGGCAAGATAAAAACAGGACTTTGGTCAGTTTGAAATAGGGAAAACAACGCATCAGTTAGGAGCCAGACAAACCTGCACTTGAATCTCAGGTTTGATCTTGGGCAAGTTACTTAGCTTCTCTGGTTCTCAGCTTCCTAGATGTCAAATGGGTGATGATAGCACTGAATCAGAAAGCTTGGAGAGGCTCAAACAGTATGCAGGTAAAGCTCTCAGAAAGGTGCATGGCACACAGCAGGCACTGAATAATTGCATCCAATAGAATATCATAGGTATGGCAGATACTAGGGTCTTTCTAGCTGCAAAAAAGATTACCAGCTGCTGAGACAACTCCCCAACATCTATTTTTTTTCTCCCACTGGGATAATGGCTAGACTTCAGGCATATAGTTTATAGAATAAGCTCTTGGTTAGAGTTTGTTGACTGTTTTTTTTTTTTTTTTGGTCTTTTTAGGGCCATACCCTCGGCAGATGGAAATTCCCAGGCTATGGCTGAATTGGAGCTACGGCTGCCAGCCTACAGCACAGTCACAGCAACGCCAGATCCGAGCCCCATCTGCAACCTATGCCGCCACTTGCGGCAATGCCTGATGCTTAACCCACTGAGTGAGGCCAGGGATCGAACCCGAATCCTCATGGCTACCAGCCAGGTTCTTAACTCACTGAGCCCCAACCAGAACTCCCAAGAGTCTGTGGATCTTTAACACAAGGTGTCTACAGGAGTTTTCTTCTGTATATACGTTCTTTATGGTACGATTGAAACTAGTTGTCATCAAGTGATCTCTCTAGAATTATTAATCCTTGATATCATTTAAAGGCTCTTGAAATAAATTCTGCTCCTGCAGTGACAGCTGCCCAGTCCCACTTCTGATACATTGATAAACTGGAACCTTGAAGTGGCCCTCTTCAGTCCCCGGGGGAAGGGGTGACGCAATGTGAGAGCCGCGCGGTCCTTGCTAATGAATGCCCAGTCACCCCACTTGGTTTGGTTGAAAATCGAGACTCCGAGTCTCAGCCTCCGTGGCTGCCAAGATCCTGTCACTCTTAATGTGCTCATTTCCAGCTGGGGCCCCACGACGCCTCTTCAAACAAATTATTCTGCGGCGATCGATCACGTCCCACTCCCATAACGACATCGGAGCGTTGGACAGAAATACCGTCTGACAGATGCTCCACTCTGGGGCCAGAAGGCTGAAAGCGCAACATCCCCCACAACCCACTTGCCAGCGTGGGACGTGCACAGACCCAACCTAACAACTGTGTCGGTGGCAACGAGGCCGAAGTGCTGAAAGACTCACTGCTTCCTGCCTGCGAGTGACCTCAGGACTTCAGAGCAGTTGTGTGTCTGGACTATTCTTCCTCTTATCCCTCATGCCCCCATCAAACAAGTAAACAAGTTTGTTAATCATCGGTCTTCATCTGGCTGGGAGAGAGACTCCAAAAAGGCCAGGCATTTGGTCTATTTTGTTTATAGTTCTAGGTCTGACTCACAGAGAGGTGTGCCTGGTATAGAACAGGGACTCAGTTATTATTTGCTAAATGGATGAAAGGAAAATCCGACAGTGATGTCTTTTCTTAATTTTTCTCAAGGTAAGAGAAGTCCTGATAAGAATAAGCAGACAGTAACTACGCTGAATGCAGGTATTTGTATTAAAACATGAGACACTTCAGGGTACCCGCTCAAAACCGCAACAGGTGTTTATTCTGAGGCGTAGATGCAATGTGCTAAATGTGATGTCCCTTTTCAGCTGATAACACAGGAAGAAAAATGTGCTCGTTTTTTATTGACGTCTACTCTTCCTATGTGCTAGGTCATTTTAGAATGACCACGTGGATCATTTTTATAAGAATTAAATTCTAGCCGTGGACCTGTCAAAAGAAACATGGTTTATGCCATAGAATTCATGAGTTTATTGCTTGCACTTTGTGAGTTTACTGTTTTCATTTTGAAGCAGAGGAGTGATTTGGAGAGGTTCTAGAAATATTTTACCCTCTGATGAAGTTTGAGGGTCAATGCTGAAAATATAATCTTCCTTCATGTCTTAAAAAGGGCTCACTTCCTCTTCGGTCTAGCTGTGGTTGACCCTGACGGTGCCAAACACCTGTTACTTTTCCTCCCAGCCCTTGTCCTCACCTGGTGTATGTTCCGATTGCTGCTATTCGACATGAGTTTGCGTGTTTATTGTTTAACATCATCTCTCCTGGTTACGTTATAAACAGGGATTGTCATCAGTTTCATTCATGCTGCTCCCCTAGTGTCTAGGATAACGCCTGGAATGTAGTAAGTGCTTAATAAACGCTGCCAAATAAACACATTAATTAAAATGTACATGACAGATCCCAGTATCCGCGCAAACGTATCTTGGAAAGGAAGCGATGGCAATAACAGGGCTGGGTACCCAGGACATTCACTGCAGAAGGAGATCTGGACTTTAGGAGTGGGACTTTTCTCGGTGTTTGGCTACCAGGCATGGAATCTGCCTCAGCTGGGTTTTGAGACATGCAAAATGGGAATAACAATAGTCACTTAATGAAAGAGTTGGACAGATTACTTGAGCAGCAGATATAAACGTGCTTTGCAAAAGCTGCTAAGACTTCCAGAAGCATCAGATTTCACTAAGTGTTGGGTCCACATATCTGTGGATGGAATGAATGATTGGGTGGCACTAATCTGCTGCTTGGTTCAACCAGTCTGTCGAAGAGGCTACTAATGGATGCTCAGTTGTCATGGCAGGTGCATAAAGGGAGGTGCCTTTCCCATGAAATACCAGGGATCGGAGGCTTATCAGAAATGCCCGAGAAGGAGCCTTTAAAAACTGTATATTCTTAGGTGTGGTAAGCCGTATCGCTTGTTCACATTGATCTGTCCCCCCTCGCCACCCTCGGCTGCCTTCCTGTAGGTGATGTTTAGTTTTCGTCCCACGGATTCTGGGCACGGCCATAGAGTTGCCTTAGTCAATGAGTTATAAGTAAGCATGATGCATGCCACACCAACGTGGAAACCTGAGAGGCCTTGGCATGGTCTGGCTTGGCACCCCCTTGAGCTTCTGCCCTCAGTTATGAGAACGGCACGCCCTAGTTAGCGGATACGCCTTCGGCCTGGTTTCTGGAATGAGAATACACATGCCGCTTGGTCAAGTCCAGGCATGCCCGGCGGAGCTGCCCCTGCTCCCAGCCCTGATGATACGAGAGCACAGATGCTTATGGGAGCCACCGAGATGTCGTAGTGGTTTGTTACCTTCGTGAAAGAGGCCCGGTAAACCAGCATCCACACCAAGCTCCCCGAAGTCCACCCTCCGAAGTTCAGGGAGCTGTGTTTTTAAAAACCTGATAATCAGTCGGGTTTGGAAGCTACTCTCCTCGGTTGTCTACACCGCATCCTTCCTTCCTCGCACCTGCCCATAGGAGCACGGTTTGACGAATGCTTCTACCCTTCCTATAACTCAGCTGGCAGCATTCTTGGTTGGCAGGCCAGGAGGAGAAGAAAAGAATGCCCCTCTGCTATGGGGACTGGGCTAGACCGTGAAGCGTCAGAGACGGAATCACAAATTAAATCGGAGATTTCAGGGTCACCTGGCCGCTCCTCTCCAGCGCTTTGCTGGGAATGTGATAGAATAATTTATGACTGCAAAAGCAAGACGTAACCTAATGGACATCCTCCATTATGGACCAGATGGTTTGGATTTTTGTGCGGTCATCACTCTACTTTCTGACCATTCCTAATAAGTATGCCTATGTTAGCTGCTAAATTACCATCAGCCAATCAATGCCTAGCATTTCTGCCCGGTGACGAAGTCCTGAGGCACCCCTAAGAGGCAAGAGGGTGCTGTCACTGGGAGAGACCAAGCCTGTGGTTCCAAGGGAGACTTTTCATGTGATGTACGAACATGCCAGCCTTAAAACTAGAGCCTACATGTCTGGATTAGGAAAAATAATGACCCTTCTGACCATCTGTAATTAGGCCATATGAAAAGTCATGGGCGAGATTAAAATCACTTTGTTTTACCCGAGTAAAATCACATTCCTTAAAAATTGTTGAACAATCTTATACTCAAGGTTATCTCTTCATAACGTTTAGACAAGGCTCCACGGAGAACCAGGTCTTTAACCAATAGTCCTTTTTACAATGTCAGGAATAGTCTGGGAAGGAGGCCACCCTCAGGCTTCCCCCCCCCCCCACCCCTTGGGAATAAGGGTGTAGGGAGATGTTTGAATGATTACGTTTATGACATTAAAATTGAACTTGACTTTTGTTCTTTCTTTGGCCTTGTATAAGCTGTAACTGTTCTCCTCATGCTGTAAAACTCAAATTCCCATAGCCTCCAGATTAGCGTCAGTAGGCTAGAAAAGGCTATTTTATGTACTCGGCTATGCTCAAGAGGACTTTTTGAAATGCGTATTATTACAGAGCTGGGGACTAAATCGCTTGGAGTCCCCCGAGTCTTTCTTTCACTACACGGGTGTCTAGTAGATCCAAAGATGCCATCACTCGTGACAAGCAATGAATATACAACAGGATTCTAGTGCGTTTATTTCATCAGCACCAGAAACTTGGGAATAGCCCATATTCAAATGCATTGAAATAGAGATGTGTAGAGCCAAAAGCTATGTAAATCCCATTTTCCCTTGAAAAGGAAGGTCTGCATTCCTTTGAGTGTAGCTTTCCTCGGCTCCTGTCCCCAGTGACTCCCAGAAGTATGAAATTGATAAATATCCAGTTACTCCTCGCAGAGGGGTAACGACCAGCGTTCACAGTGGCCTCACGTGTTCTTTTTAAAAAGGAGTGTGATTATCTCAAATCTTACTTAGACAGTAAGACATCAATTACCTGAAACCCTCCAAGAGAGCCGACGATGGAGTATGTTTTGTTACGGTCCCTGTTGTTGATGTTGGCACACAAGGTGCAGGGGGCAGAGTTGACTGTGTCACTTTTTGGAATAAAACCCGGGTATGAGTTTATTTGACTGGTATTTGCCATTGCTTCTAAAAATTGAGGAACAAAAATTCTGGGTAACTAAAATTTCTGAATATTTAGATTCTGAATATTCTATTTTACAAAGACATGTGATACATATATGTATATTTGGTTATAGAGACATTTGAAAATCTGTTGAAAGCTCTAGACCGCCTCCTCCCTAGGAATCCAGATTTCAGGGAGAGTTCACCTGGGGTTAATGGGGTCCTGGGTAGGATCTCACAGGATAATGAAAACAGCATGGATCTTGAGGTCTAATATCTTCCTCATTTCTAGCTGTGTGGTCTTAGGCAAATCACCTAACTTCTCTGAGGGTTTGTTTCCATTTAGATGTGTCAACCCCAGAGCAATTTATAAATGTTGGCACTTTTTCTTCTCATCGTAGGAAACTGTAGTAAATTTTACTGAGCCCTCCCCTCCTCCAACATTATTCTCTTTCTCTTTTCATCGTTAAGACCTCTTAAATGAGCCCAAAGAACATCTCTTTCTTTCTGTCGATTGTGCATCCCCATGTCAGTAACTGGTGCCTGTCCTAGGCCTATGCTTTGTAACATCAGAATTTAAATTAGTTGTTAAACATTAAAAGAGGGTGAAAGACAGAGTCAAAGCAGCATGTGCATATTTACCAGTAAATATCTGAAAACCTTTTTGCCTGGATAATTGCCCTGCAATCCAGGGAGAGGCGTTTTTGAGCACTTTGTGTATGCCAGACACTTGCTAAGGCCTTTGCATATATATTTTCCATAATTCCAAACAACCTTAAAGTAGGTTCTTTTGGGGGGTGTTTCCTTTTATCTCCTCCGTGTGTTTCTTGTGTGTGTGTGCGTGTATGTGTGTGTGCATGTGTGTGTGTGTGTGCTTGGAGATATTGCATACACTAAAATGCACAGATCTTAAGTATACAGTTTATCGGATAAATGAATACACCCATGAAATCAATACAATCAAAAGAGAGAAGATTTCTGTCCCCTTAGAAAGTTCCTTCCTGTCCCTGCCAGCTTATTTCCCGCCCCCTCCCAGAGACAACTTTTTGCTTTTTTTCCTTCTGCTTAGTCTGGCCTATTTTTGAACTTCGTAAAAATGGAATTATATAGTATGTGCTTTTTTGTATCTGGCTTCTTTCACTCAGCCCTTGAGATCCATGTTGTTGCTTGTATCAATAATTCATTCCTTTTTATTGCTGAATAGTGTGACTTTGTGTGGACATAACACAATTTGTTAGCATGTTAATAAACATTTGGGTTGGCTCCAGTGTGGGGCTATTATGAATCAAGTTGGTATGAATTTTCTTATACAAATTTTTTTTGTAGATATACTTCTTCATTCCTTCTTTGAGAAAATGCTTAGGAATGGAAATGTAGCTTTAACTATTTCCTGTGCTCTAAATCTTCCCCAGTGTCTCAGATGGGCATTTGCCAAAGGACTTTCTTTTCATCTTTTTTATCCAAATTCAAGATCGTAAAGATTTACTCCTATTATTTTCGCCTAAGAGTTCTATGGTTTTAGCTATTTATGCTGTTGATCCATTTTGAATTAATTTTTGCTTATGATACGAGGTGGGGAGTCCAGCTTTATTATTTTGCATGTGGCAATCTAGAGGAAATTCACCCCTTTGTTGACAAGACTATGCATTACTCATCGAATGGGTTTGGCATTATTGTCAAAAATCAATTGGCCGTAGATATATATGTGTTATTCTGGACTCTGAATTCTATGCCATTGGTCTATTTAACTGTCCTTGTATCAGTACCACTTTTTTTTTTTAATTGTAAATTTGTCCTAAGTTTTGAAATTGAAAAGTATATATATCTTTTTTCATTGTTCTTTTTTTAAAAAGACCGTTTTGGCTTTTTGGAGCCCTTTACAATTCCACATGAATTGGGATTGTGTTGACTCTAAAGAGTACTTTGGATAGTACTGCCATTTTAATAATATTAAATCTTTTTATCCATGAAAATAGGATGTCTGCATTTACCTAAGTCTTACGTACTTTCTTTTGTCAATAGTTTACACTTTTGAATGCACAACTCTTTGACTTCCTTGGTTAAATTTATTCCCAGATATTTTATCCTTTTCGATGCTATTGTAAATAGAGCTGTTTTCTTTATGTTCCTTTCACATTGTTCATTGTTGATGTAGAGAAACACTTTTGATTTTTTAAGGGTTAATCTTGTACCCTGAAATTGCGTTAAAATTGATTTATTAGGTCTGGAAACTTTCTGATGCTTTCTTTGGGCTTTTAATATATAGCGTCATGTCATCTTCAAATAGAGATAATTTTACTTCTTTCCAATTTAGATGCTTTTTATTTCTTTTTCTTATCAAATTGCTCTGGCTAGAACTTCCTAGTACAGTGTTGAACAACAGTAATGAAAGCAGGTATCCCGATCTTAAAATAAAAGATTCAGTCTGTCACTATTGAGTGTGATGTTAGCTGGGGCTTCTTCATAAATGCTCTGTGTAATGCTTAGGAAATTCCCATCTATTGCTAAGTTTCTGAGAGTTTTTATCATGGAAGAGTGTTGAATTTTTGTCAAACTCTTTTCAGCATTAATTGAGATAATCATAAGAGGGTTTTTCTTTTCTTTTCTTTCTTTCTTTCTTTTTTTTTGTCCCTTGGTTCTACTAATGTGATGTATTTCACTGATTTTTTTTTTTTTTTTTTAATGTTGAACCACACTTGCTTTCCTGGAATAAATCCTACTTGGTCGTGCTGTATAATCTTTTTCTTGTGCTATTAGATTTGGTTTGCTAGTATTTTGTAGAGGAGAGAGTTTTAAATTCAATTTATTTTTTGGTTTGTTTGCTTTAGAACTGAGCATAAGGAATTGCGGACATTAGTTCAGTAAGGTGACTAAACAGTTAACACTGAGGAAGCTGATCAATGAAGCTATGTCACCAGGAAGGAGATCTCTACCAGTGACGGATCTCCAATCTGTGTCCCAAAGTTCAGACTGATTCTCTTCAACAATTTTTCAGTGGCATGAAGAAACAGAACACCTTTTGCAACTGAGAGACCTGAGAGGGAGATCCAGTATTTGAGAGAGCAAAATAAAGATTCCAAAAAAGTCTGACAGCCTGGAATATTCAGGCCAAACTAACAGATGCATTTAAAATATGGGATCAATATTTTGGGCTCAATAAAATGGTTGGGGAACATAAGATGGGAGGTTGCTGGATTAACAGCCCTTCCCATAAAGAGAGCTGGGATTTAGCTGACTGCAAACCCGACATGAACTGAGCATTCTGAGGCTCAAGAAGAGGCGTGCAAGCTGGGGCTGTGATGAAAGGGCTCTGTCCACAGCGTACATGTGCACGTGTGTGTGGTGTGTGGGGCTTGCCTAGTCCTGCTCTTGGCTCTGCAGGCCTGTCCACATCTGGAACATTTATTACTTTCAGTTCTGGGTGCCAATTTTTAAGTGACAAACTGGAGCCTATCCAGAGGAGAGTGACCAGGACAAAGAAAGGACTCAAAATTCATGTCAAGCCAGAGAGAGTTGAAGGAACCAGGGCTGCCTAGCCTGGAGGAGATTAAGTGGAGGATTTGAGAGCTGTTTTCAAATCATATCATTTGAAAGGAAAAAGACACTTGGTCTGCATATTTCCAAAGTGGAGGAAAAAGCCCTACTGATGGACTCAGAAGAAGAGAGAAGTCAGCCTTCTACAGGGACACATTTCTAGTAGGCAGTAATGTCTGAAAACTCTGTGCGTTGGACACTGTATGGGTGGCAGAAACAGTGTTTTAGCCTCTTAGCTCCCCTACCCTCACCTCTGGGCAGTTGCTTTCCATTCCCTCAAGGCTGTCATTGAAACACACTAAAAGCTGCCTCTGACCTAATTCAGGTGGATAAATCCCTTCCCTGGGATTTTGGGACTTAGGAGTGTGGAGGACTCAGGCTCGCTGGAGCAGAGGTAAAACCAGGGAAGAGTTCCCACCAGGACGAGACGACATATGGCAAGTGTGAGAAAGAAGAGGAGAGGGAGGTGAGACAGAGGGAAAACCAAAAGACGTGTCTGAGTCTTGAATTCCAGATATCGCTGAGGCTCACTATGCTTTCATTCTCCCACAACTTGGTCGCTCGACGCTTTCTTGGATTTTGTGAAATTCCCTACTCTCTTTCCAAAGGGATGATCTCTTAACCTAAATTAGAATTGGGTTTTTGTCCCTTTCAGTTCAAAGGATTCTAATTACCACTAGCAGTCCGAGGAGGCGGTGACAGTTCCATCTGCGGAGGGGTTTAAATGGAAGAGGGGGCTACCATCGCCTGCCAAGAACGCTGTGAGGTGCGCGGGGATATAACTGAAATAGGATTGGTGTAGAGTGGATAATTTTGGAAGCTGGGTGATGGGTTTATCATCTTATTCTCTCCACGTTTTTCTCATTTAACATTTTTTCGTAATGAAGAGAAGAAAATGTGATAGGTAGAGAACTCCAGCACTGAGGGAAAATGAACTAGATCGGTGGTCCTCAGTACATATCAGCCTCCTGGGGCTTGATTTAAACAAGAAGAATTCGAAATCTCACTCCTGGAAATTTTGGTTGAATTGATCCAGAGTAAGGCTCAGGATTCTACAGGTTTTTGAAACTCTCCAGATGGTTCTGACCATCGTCCAGGTAAAACTGCTGTTGGATTAGATGACATTTAAGGCATCTTCTAAACCCAAGATCCAAGGTTCAAGGAGAATAACGGCAGGAAGTGACCAATACCTTCCTTTTTGATATGTGGAAACTGAAACCCGAAGAGGTTGCAGAGTTGGTAAGCAGCGTGGGAAAAAAGTCGGCACCCAGGCAGTCCCTGTCCTCTGTCTTGCTCTCACCAATTTGATAACATCACAAAAAGCCTCTTGGTAAAAAAAGAAACACAAAGAAAGCTAACTCTGGATCCAGACAGCTTAGTTTGAATCCTGGCTCTGCCCTCTCTATTGAGTTCTCCCCGTCTCAGTTTCCTTGTCTGTATCCACTTTGCAGGGTGGTTGTTGTTACGTTAAATGAGTCACGGTATATGTAGTGCTTAAAATAAAGCTCAGCATATGGTAAACAAGTGTTTGCTACCATTACCGTAATTGCTTGCATTACCCGAGTGAGGAAATTCTCACTGAAGACCTCTGGGAAGACTTTAGATGGTTATTTGCTGTTGACAATTCAGTCGGGGTGGAGTGTTTCCAGCCCACACCCAGTATCTGGCTTATTGCTTCATGTCATCCTGTTCAGTGTAAGAGCTCAGGCCACAGAACCTGAGTCATAGCTTCAGCCCTGGTGGGCCGCCCTGGTGGGCCGCCCCGGCCACCCCAGCCGGAGGGAAGAAGAGCCAGAGTGCTCCAAAGGGCAGTTTTTGAGGACAGCCTCAAATGTACAATTAACCCTTCTCTCTCCTTTTTTTTTTTTTTGTCTTCTTGCATTATCTAGGGCTGTACCCGCGGCATATGGAGGTTCCCAGGCTAGGGGTCCAACAGGAGCTGTAGCCGCCGGCCTTCGCCACAGCCACAGCCACGCGGGATCCGAGCCGCATCTGCGACCTACACCACAGCTCACAGCAGCGCCGGATCCTTAACCCACTGAGCAAGGCCAGGGATCAAACCTGCAACCTCATGGTTCCTAGTCGGATTCGTTAACCACTGAGCCACGACGGGAACTCCTTAACCCTTCTCTTCTAAGAGGGCTCTTGCTTTGTCTGTTTGTGTTTTTGATTTCGTACATATCCAATCATCGAACAAATAAATACCAATATCTGGTTTTAATGAAAAGAAATCAACAGCAACAACAAAAGGACAGACCCGGTGGCTTCTAAGGCAACCGCTCGGTAGCGTAAAATTAGACATTCCTAAGTTCCTAAGGAGCGAAGGCGGGAAAGGAAATGCCAGCTCCAGAGGGGCGGGCAATGATTTTTGCCTGCTCCCTTCCCTGCCCACCCTGCAGCCTGGTGCTCGGTCTGGCACGTGGTCGTGGAGGGTCAGTAAATATGTGTTAAAGGGATGATCTTTCCTGGGAATGGCTCCCACATTTTACAGACACCCAAGACAATTTCTGGTTCGAAGTATCAATCGTCAGCTATAGTTATTCCTTCAAACTCTAAAACTGGAGAATTTCATGAATATTTTAAAAAAAGAGAGCTTCACGTTAAACATAAAAGAAGACGGGATAGCTCCTGTGGCCTTGAGGGCTATCTTTAAACAAAGGGAGACTAATTTTCAGGGGTGGCCACAAAGAAAAGGAAACATGTGAAAAGCTCCCCAGCTCCCAACTCTTATTGCTCTGTCTTCCTTTTCTGTCTTTTTTTTTTTTAAGGGCCACACTCGTGGCACAAGGAGGTCCCCAGGCTAGGGGTCCAGTCGGAGCTACTGCTGCCAGCCTCAGCCACACGAGATAGCTCACGGCAACGCCGGATCCTTAACCCACTGAGCGAGGTCGGGGATCAAACCCGCAACCTTGTGGTTCCTAGGTGGACTCGTTTCCGCTGCGCCATGCGGGGAACTCCTCGCTCTCCTTGCTCTTTCTCTTTGACGTTCTCCAGCTTCTCTTTCCCTGTCGCATCCTCTTTATTACCTTCTCCCCACCACTCGCCCCCACACCCTGTTTTAGTAAGACTGTTCTCTTTCGTGGTCCTTCCTTCTCTTTCTCTTCTTCTTCTTCCTCCTCTCATCCAGTCCTTTACTTTTGGTGATACAATGGAACTGTGATATTAATTAATCAAATCCTCGGTGAACATGCAGGAAGCTCACACTAGCTGTTAAGCGCATTTGGATTATGATTTCTTTGTTGGTGTTACAGTGTAATTTGCACACAACCAGGCGCACAGATCTTACACCGACGGCTTGAAGAACGTCCGCATGTCCACACCCCTGCAATCACCACCAGGTCAAGACAAAGGACACTCCCAGTCTCTATGAAGCCTCTCTCCTGCCCCTTCCTGGTCGATACACTTAGCTCTGAACTAAACTGCATGTGATTAGAATCACGCGTGCTTTCTTTTGTATCTAACCCTGATGTTACAAGAAGGTTAGACACAAAAGAAGGGATTAAGGGATTTATTTATGCTGTTGCCTGTAGCAAGTAGAGTTTTTTTCGGGCTCACACCCGTGGCACATGGAGGTTCCCAGGCTAGGGGTCTAACAGGAGCTGTAGCCGCCGGCCTTCGCCACAGCCACAGCCACGCGGGATCCGAGCCGCGTCTGCGACCTACACCACAGCTCACGGCAACGCCGAGTGAGGCCAGGGATCGAACCCACAACCTCATGGTTCCTAGTCGAATTCTGCTGCGCCATGATGGGAACTCTCTCTCTCTCTTTTTTAAATGAAGTCTTATGTCCCCAAGAAAACGTTTTCTCTTTCTAAAGTTGTCAACCAAATTGAGTTCCCTTGTACAGAAGGATGGCCCGTGATGGATATTCTCTCCCCACTTCACCCCCAACTCCAGCCCTTAGTCCCATGCGCATCAGTGCTACATGAGGAGGGGAATAAAGAGTTCGCGTGCTTGGGTTATGGCTTCACCGTCTCAGGGGAGAGCTAGGGATCACAACAGCTGAGATCCCTTTTAGTTTGAAGTGTTCACAGGTTGTCCACTTGTGTGTAACCAGCTTCCCAAATTAGCTGGCTTGGCAACTGCGCCGCTGCTGGCCCTATGGGCAACAGGAAGCACCAAGGGTCCGATTTCAGTGACACCGCCCCATGCTTCCTCTTTTGCTAATTCTTTCCTGCCACTAGAGGTCAGGGTCCAGTTAGTACAACAGAGGGTTGGAGGAGTGTGAAGGACCGACGAGCACTGAGGAGGACCTGGTGGGGTGGGTGCTGTCTGGGGACGCAGTGGGTTGTGCACTCAGGTCTTGAGACTAGGCTTCAAAAGGCCGAGTGACGCAGGCAGGCACACAAGGTGTGGCATTAACATGTGGAAAACTGACCTCAAACATCGCAAAGTCCATGTTCATTCATTTGGCTATTTATGTATGTATTCGTCGGTCACGCTGCGGCATATGCAATTTCCCACACCAGGGATCGAATCTGCACCCCAGCTGCGCGTTGCACCAAGGCTGCAGCAACACAAGATCCTTAACCTACAAGATGCGTGCCCGGCCAGGGATCAAGCTTGAGCCTCAGCAGCGACCTGAGCTGTTGCGTAGGCAATGCCAGATTCTTAACCCACCACGCCACAGTAGGAACTCCTATTTATTTTTAACTGGCGGGAGCATTTGGTCTAATACATGACTACCATTTCACTTCTTTTCTTGCGGGCGGAAGAAAGCTTCAAGCTCCAGAACACATGTCGGTGTCCCTAATGGAAGTCCCGGAAATGCTTGGTTTCCAGATTCAACAACAATAACAGTACAAGTGTTCACTCGGAAGCTTCTGCGGGAACTGCTTGAGCAGCTGCAAGATATTTTTTGCGGACAATTATACATATTTAGTACGCGAGCATCACTAGTTCGTGGACTAAACTTATTTTAGGATTCTAAAGCCCAGCTCTTGAATGCTGCTCGAGTCTCTTCACTCCTTCCCTGTACTCCATCCTGACCTCACAGTGCCTACACCAAAGGGGACTAGAGTTTTAATCAGTCTCTTGGAAATTTAGAGTAAGAGGGCAAAACTTAGAGATAAGGTGGGCCAGTGGTTCTCAAAGGAATGGTTAAGCTATGAAGCACTTGGTTTTACTAAATCTTACCCAGAATCTTCCATGCATACAACAGAGAAAAAGCAGGCTTCCTGTGGATGGTGGAGGGGGGTGGGGCTGTGACTACAACCTACTGAGCTCCTCAAATCCACCTACCCGGCTGCTCCATGGCCCCCGAGGACACTCCCCCGATGTCCTGTAAGTCCAGAAATGCTATTTGAAAACCACCGATCTGGTCCATATGTCTTATGAATGAGGGGACAGAGGTCCAGTACTTGCCTAGCTGGTGTCATACAGGAGCAATGCTATCTGGCATTAAATGCAACTGGAGATGAATGATTTTTTTCCTTAAAATTTCAGGTTTTTTTTCTTTTTCAAAAATATCCTATATACCTCCTATAATATGCCGGTACAAAGAATGCATGTTCAAGACTAAATAACACAAGTTTTGCCAGGCCCTTGGTGTGGTCAAGAGGCAACCCTACCACGTTCCGACTCAAGGGGTTAAAATCACGCTCTGAGACGTCTGAAACTGCACGAGGGGAGGGGCTTTGATCCCTCCACCAGGAGAGTTTTGTATCTCAAGTGCGCCCTAGAATTCGCTGCTATGGAGACCAGCTGCTTACGCCAGATGTTTTGAGCAGGCGGGAAGTTTCCACAGCAAGTGCGGAGGGTGAGAAGGGAACGGGGCCACTGAGGCTGCCGCTGGGAGAAGGCACTGAGCGTGCGGCGTTAAAGGGGGAGCAAGAAAAAGTTTGAATGGAAGATCCAGGGAGAACGGCGACATTTTTAACTGCCTCTATTAGTCCTGTGGTGACTTGTCCACAAGCCAGCAAGCGAAGGAAAGCCATGGAAATCTGAGCGCAACTTCATGAGGCTTTTAATATCAGATTGTTCTCTAGTCTCCCCTGCCTACCTCTATGTCCCAGTGACCATTTATTCTGACTTTCCAGGGTCTGATAGAGATGAACAACGTTATGCTCAAGTTTAGGAAAACCCAAGGCAATTAAAATCAGTTAAGTCAACGAGTAAGGAATGTGCTTATAACCCCAGGTTTGAATTTCTCTAGTTCTTGTCCTAAATGGTGCTTTAACTAAAAACGAAATAAATATGCCATCCTCAACAGACCAAATGAAGGACCAGGAAGTCAGAACAGAGAACCAAAGGTTAGCACAAACTGAAGGGCAGACGAGCCAATAAAAACCCATGCCTCTGTCCAGGGCTTGTGACACTCCCTGCTTTGGAATTCTCATCCTTCAGACGGCTTACGGCTGGATGGTCCCTCCTGTGGCGGTCATAGGGGTGTTCAATGCGTCTGTGGCTGATGAGACGTTCGTTTTCATCGCTTTAATAACTGAGCATCCAGGCCAAACCCCTTGTCTTACTTCTGACCCTCTGCTTATTGACATTCGAAGCCAAGCCCCTAGTTCAATGTCTGCCGTGTGAAAAAGAGGAAGGTGTAAGCTACAGGGGTCTGTGCCTGTCTTCTCAGTTTCCTTAGAAAGGACCCTGCCACCAACCTCTCTTTTTCAGATAAAGAGACACAGAAGGAGACGTGGGACTGAGACCAGAATCAAGCAGATGTGAACCAAAGTCTAGTTGATGAGCTGATTAACGGAAAGACAACCCACAGAATGGAAGAAAATATTTGCGAATGAATCGACTGACAAGGGATTAATCTCTAAAATTTACAAACACCTCCTACAACTCAATACCAAAAAAATAATCGACCCCATCAAAAAATGCACAGATGATCTAGGCAGACAATTCTCCAAAGAAGACGTACAGATGGCAAATAAACACATGAAAAGATGTTCCACATGGCTCCTCATTAGAGAAATGCAAATCAAAACCACTAAGAGGTACCACCTTACACCGGCCAGAATGACCATCATCAAAAAGTCTACAAACATAAGTGCTGGAGAGGGTGTGGAGAAAAAGGATCCCTATTACACTGCTGGTGGGAATGCAAATTGGTGCAACCACTGTGGAAAACAGAATGGAGATTCCTCAGAAAACTCAAAATAGAATTACCATTTGATCCAGCAATCCCACTCCTGGGCATCTATCCAGAGGAAACCATGACCCGAAAAGACACATGTACTCCAGTGTTCATTGCAGCACTCTATGCAATAGCCAGGTCATGGAAACAACCTAATGCCCATCGACAGAGGAGTGGATAGGGAAGATATGGTACATACACACAATGGAATATTACTCAGCCATCAAAAGGAACGAAATACTAACATTTATAGCAACATGGACGGACCTAGAAATTATCATGCGAAGTGAAACCAGTCAGACAATTAGACAGCAACACCCAATGCTACCGCTTACGTGTGGAAACTAAAAAGACACAATGAACTTCTTTGCAGAACAGACAATGACTCATAGACTTTGGAAAACCTTTGGTTTTTCAAACAAGACAGTCTGGGGGGTGGGGGGATGCACTGAGGGTTTAAAAAAATAAAAATAAAAAAGTTAAAAAAAAGGATAGGAGCTGTTGACAAGGGACAGGACTAAATGCCTCATCGAGATGCTTTCAGGGAAGCCAAGAATATGACTTATGCCTTGGGACTCTCTGGGGGCTCAACTGGTGCACCCTGAGCCCCAGCCGACAGCCAGGCCAGCACACCAAAGCTACGCATGATGGAAATGGCAGCTTATGTAGCTAAGCGCAAAGAAAAGGAGACTTCCACCCCATCTCTAGGAGTGAAGAATAAGAATGGCTTGGAAAGAGCTTCCACTCCAGCGTGGGTCAGAATCAGATCCTCCTCCAAGAGGAAGGGGGAAGTGATGGCTGTGGAGCCCAGACTGGGTGCGTGGACTTCGTGGCGGTCAGTACCACTCACTGCCTGTGCATGATGTGACAAAGGCGTGAATGGACGTGGCCGAGTGTGCATCACATTCATGCCTACAGCCAGAGGAAGTTCATCCTAGAGACCGGATGTGCAGCGTGTGTTCCGGGAGCATTCTGTCATTCCACAAAAAATTTTTTTTGTCTTTTGTCATTTTAGGGCTGCATCCACAGTATGTGGAGGTTCCCAGGCTGGGGGTCTAATTGGAGCTGTAGCTGTTAGCCTACGCCACAGCCACAGCCACGCGGGATCCGAGCCGCGTCTGCAACCTACACCACAGCTCACAGCAACGCCGGATCCTTAACCCACTGAGCGAGGCCAGGGATCGAACCCGCAACCTCATGGTTCCTAGTCGGATTTGTTAACCGCTGTGCCACGATGGGAACTCTGTGTCATTCCACAAATTTGATGGAGCTCCTACTCTGGGGTGTGTACTATTCTAGGCATGAGCCATATGATGATGAACAAAGATGCTTTGCCCCCATGGATTTTATAATCTAGTGGAATAACCCAACAGTCATCAAGTAAATACATCAGCATAAATCAACATAACCTTAAAAACTATATGAAGTGAGTTTTTGTTTGTTTTTTTACTGGCTGCACGCGCAGCATATAGACATCTGAGCTGCAGCTGCAACCTACGTTTGGCACAGCTGCAGCAATGCCGGATCCTTTAACCCACTTGTGCCAGGCTAGGGACTGAACCCACACCTCTGCAGCAAGTCAAGCCACCTCAGTCAGATTCTTAACCCACTTGTGCCACGGTGAGGACTCTTGTATGAGGGTCTCAGTGAGCAGACGCCTTTCGGTTTGTAGCCAGGGGGGCTTTTCTGACCAGACCTCCAGCACGTCTCTCTTTTCTGCCCACAGCAACCCCTTGGTACAGCCGTAGGCTATTCTCTCTCTTATTTTTTCCCCCCTTCAGATGCTTACTGGAGGACTTTTCTCATCTGACAACGGCAAGGATCCCCTTCTCCCGCAAATCTTTTTCCTCGGAGCATCCTGCGCTGGGAACTTTGCATTTCCCCTCTAACAACAGCACCTGCACCCTGCCGTCGTGGCAGGCATGAGTGGGAGAACAAGACAGACAGACTTCTAAGCCATGGTATGAAGGCTTCATTTCACAGAGTTCGTCGCCGGTACCAAATTCCAGAAAAAAAAATAAAAATTGGACTGGAGCGTTAACCCAGCTGGACCACATGAAGAGCTGGCAAGAGATTTCAAGCTTCTCCAGGGAAACAAAGATTCATGAGTCCGTTGTAGAGACTGGGTTGTCTCCCAAACAGTAATCAGATTCCCATCCTTCATCCCGTGATCCCACAGGTGTAAACCACGTGAACAAATATGTGCTTGGGGGTGAGGGTGCGAGTGGTGGGGGAGGTGATGACAGTTCTGAATCCATAATGCATCACCTCGGGTGGCAGCTGTGCATCTGTTCCATATTTCGAAACCCCCTCCCATACCAGTAGAACTATTTCGGCAGATAATATCTCGGATTGACTGAAAGAAAAGTCATATGTTACCCCATGTCCTGAAGTGGCTCAAGAAGATGGATAAGGGGTGGGTGTCGGGGTTGAAACTTGTATTTTACCTCCTGACTTTTCCCAAATCACTTGGCTGGCAGCTTTGATGCCGTCTTGGAAACTGGACTTAATTAGCGGGAACGAGCCCTCTCAGCGGGAACTCTCGGACGGGCGCTCTGCTTCTCTGCTGCCCCGAGCTCGATCCCAGGGATGGGATTTGAACGGTTGTGGCCCGTGGGGGGCTCCTCCAAAGTACTTCCAGCCCATATGTGGCTACAAGCGATAATCCCAACACATATTGCAGGAAGAAAAATTGTGCTGGGAACAGCAAGTCAAGCATTTGCTGAGTTTTAGTAGGAGGTGTGAAAAATATGGAACTCCACTCCGGGTCATTCGCGTTGGCCTCGCCGCTAGCCACAGCGTGTGCGAAGGCAGGCAGAGGCAACGCCCGGCTCACATCCATCTTTCCAGGGCCCCATTAATCTCCCCTCTTCCTGAAAACCAACTTATCTTGCAACTGGTTTAAAAACCTCCCAGGGCTGCGCATAGGACTGCTTGCTGGCCCTGAATGGCCTCTGTGCTAATTAGAAAAAGACATCTCTCTGGGGCTGGAGAATTGCAGAAAGATGCGTCCTCCAGGCAGACCAGCTGGGTGAAGGGTGCCCTCTTCCAGGCCGACCCAGGCGTGTGCTGGCAGCTGGAGCACAGGCTGGGTTTCAGGCCCCTCTGCCTTCTCCCCCAGCTGGACCCCACGATGCCCACTGGCCGTGGCTGCAAAAACCTCTCCTGTGGCTCATAAAACTGGTCTCCCTACTTGGAACACAGTTTCTTCCAACCCAGTCCTCTTCCTGATATCTGCATTCCTTTTTTTTTTTTTTTTTTTTTGTCTTTTGTCATTTTAGGGCCACACCGACGGCACGTGGAGGTCCCCAGGCTAGGGGTTGAATCGGAGCTGTAGCTGCCGGCCTGCGCCACAGCCACAGCAACGTGGGATCCAAGCCGTATCTGCGACCTACACCACAGCTCACGGCAACGCCGAATTAACCCACTGAGGGAGGTCAGGGATCGAACCCGCAACGTCATGGTTCCTAGTTAGATTCGTTTCTGCTGAGCCACGACGGGAACTCCGATATCTGCATTCTTAATCCTCTGCGCTTACCCAACAGTGAACATTCAAAATCCCCCTTGGAGATATTGATGAACATCCAAAAGGGACCATTGAACGAACACAGTAACTCTGATTTTAGTTACACTTCCCTGCTCTGTGAGGTACTGACTGGCTCTTTGGATACACACTTTCAATGAAAATTCTGTCTGAGCACTAACCCCCGCCCAGGGGTATTCTTACCAGCATTTTCTTGCTACATGAGGAATGGGCTGCAGGTTTAAATGCATAGTTTTCCTGAAACGGGGAGCAAGTTTCCACCTTGTTTTTCTTCTCCATGAGTTTGAGATTGCTTTTGATTTTCATAAACCACTTCATCAAATTTTTTTTTTGTCTTGGCTTTTAAATATGCCTGCTGCAAGACCTCATCCATCAATAATAATAGTAATAATAATAATAGCGACAAATGATCGAGCAGTGCCGTGTGCCAGGTGCAGGTGCTGTGCTGTGCGCTTTCTATGGATTAACTTATTTTAATTATCACAGAAGCCTTATGAGGCTGCTCTTATGATTATTCCTGCTTTAAGACATGCTACCTGAGCCAAGAAAAGTGAAGTAATTTGCCAACGGCATGCAGCTAGAGAGCAGTGGAGCCAAGCCTCAAGCCTGAGCAGTCTGCCTATAGAGTTCACACCCTCCACCACTATTTTACGTTGTCTCCTTCCATCCACTAATAAGTACTGCCCACTTCTCTACCCATCACTCCATCCATTCTCTTGGAACACCCTTCATGAACACCTGGAGCATACCGGGCTCCTGCTAGGTACTGGGGATACAACCCCAAGCAAGATATACACGCCCAAAAAAAGGACAATTTTAGAACAGCGGGGTGGACAAACAAGTATAAAGGCAATACGCTTTATACAGTTACGTAGTCGGATGTCTACCTTGCCAATAATGTCAGGAAATTCCCTTTCTCACTACACTTGTAAAGGAACAAGGCTAGGTGTCCTAATTATATATAGCACATGACTACTTGCTGGCCACAGATGATGGGCCCAGCGTGAATACAAAACCTTCATCCTACCAATGCAATGAACATAAACCATCAATTAACTCGTTGTTTCTGTTTTGGATTTTTTTTTAAAGCTGCACCCACAGCACATGGAAGTTCCCAGGCTAGAGGTGGAATTAGAGCTGCAGCTGCCGGCCTACATCACAGTCACAGCAAAGCCAGGTTCAAGCCGCACCTGGGACACCACAGCTCACGGCAACGCCAGATCCTCTAACCCACTGAGTGGAGGCCAGGGATCGAACCCGTGTCCTCAAAGGTACTAGACGGGTTCATTCCCGCTGAGCCACAGACAATTAACTCTTAAAGGGACTTTGAACCAAAGGACACGATAGAGATCGGTCCTTGAGAGAAAGGCTGCAGTTGGCACTCTAGCAGACACACAAGCTGGGGAACTGCATAAGCAAGGGCTCTAACATGGGACTGAGTGTGAGAGCTTATGAACAATTAAGGACCAGCCTGGCTGCTGGGGATATGGCTTCTGGTCTCAGGTAGTGGGAGACGAGGTGATTAGACATAGACCTCCAATATAAAAACTAATTCCCATGAACCACAAGGGGACATCAGCCTTATTACTGTGCCTAACTGATGACTATGGGAAGAGGTCCTGAGAAGGGAGGGCCTGGGGGGTCAAACACAAATGTCTGGACATGATGCAGGAGATGGGTGGCTTTCAAAGGTTTCTTCTTGTGAACTAAATGTCACAGGGAGCCCCAACCCAAAAAGCCAGCAAAGGGATGGTTGTTCTGGTTTAATTTAGGGTCAAGGCCATGGATTCCTTCTTCCCCTTCCGTTCGAGGCAGTGGTGCCCTCCGGAGTTGTATTACTTAGAGCTTTCGCTTTGGGAGGTCATGATCCGAAGAGTCTAGGTTTAGAGGAAGGTTTTCACCAGAGACTCACAAGGTCAGAGCTCCTGGGGGCCGAGACTGGGGGCAGAGTAGTCTCTCAGGCCCCCGCAGTGGCCCAGAGGTGAGGGGTTGAGAGCTTGATCTGGCAGAGAAAAGGGCACAGAGAGGACAAAGTGCCGGCCACTTTGAAGGACAGGCTGGCAGCCAACTTTGTTATCTGCATCCAGTTGCTCTCAGAGGTTTGTAGGAACTTCTGGTCTTTATCACTCGGTTGGATGGCCTTCTTAGCATCTGGATGGTGTAGTTTGGCCTTAATCTTTATTTAGCATGATGTGAGCTATGCAGTCTGAAAGGACAGACTCTCCGGCCATTCTTAGCCTCAGTTTGAGTCACAGAGTTTCCACGCTGGAAAGAGATGTCTCATGATTACTGAAATACTGAACTGAATTCGAGTAATTGGGAAGAATAAGTGGTTACATCGGAAGTATTGTAGAATAAGAGCAGAACACTGCTAGATAGTGGAAGAGAAACCCATTCTCCTACCACAGAAGGCTTTAGGCATAATATTTATTTAAATAACAGGATGGGAAAAATAATTCAACTGTATTTCTTCCCCCTCATATCTGGCAACATAAATAGATCATGCCTTTGGAGTTAGACGGACATGAATTCCATGAATTCTAGAATTCTAGTTTACTAGGCTTGAGGGTTGGAAATGCCATATAAATACCCTCACTGTCGGTTCCTAAAATAAAGAGTATAAAACCAACCTCCTAGGATGGCTCTGACGATCAAAGGAGACATTGTGCGGTAGACAGTGAGTGACTTCAGTGCCTGGCATAAAATAAGCACAAGATATGTGTCCAATGAAATAAATGAATGCAAGTTAATTCACCTCTTATCTCAGTTTCCTCATCTGAATAGTGTATAGCAATTCTACGTGTTTGACAGGTGTTTGAGAGACCACACGCAAAAGCCCTTAGCTCTCATAATACCGATAATATCAAATAGAATTAATGGTTTGCAGCCTAAAGTGTAAGAAAAGGTGCAAAACCAAAATCTGAGAAGTAATTCAGAGAAGGGTTTTCTACCTCTTTCCAAGAAATTTGAGGTTAGCAGATGCAAACTATTACATTTAGAGTGGATAAGAAATGAGGTCCTGCTGCATAGCACGGGAAAATACATACAACCTCTTGTGATAGAACATGACGGCAGAGGAAGTTCCTGTTGTGGCCCAGCGCTAACAGGGCCGACTAGTACCCATGAGGATGCGGGTGTGAGCCCTGGCCTCACTCAGTGGGTTAAAGGGTCTGGCGTTGCCTCAAGCTGTGGTGCTGCGGATGCAGCTCGGATCCCGCGTTGCTGTGGCTGTGGTGTAGGCCGACAGCTGTAGCTCCGATTTGACCACTAGCCTGGGAACTTCCATATGCCTCAGGTGCGGTCCTGAAAAGCAAAAAAAAAAAAAAAAAAGAAAAAAAGAAAAAAGGCAACATGATGGAAGATAATATGAGAAAAAGAATGTGTATATATATGTATGACTGGGTCATTTTGCTGTATAGCAGATATTGACACAACATTGTAAATCAACTATAATAAAAAAAATTTTTTTAAAGGAAACAACAGGAGTTCTCATCATGGCTCAGTGGTTAACGAATACGACTAGGAACCATGAGGTTGCGGGTTCGATCCCTGGCCTCGATCAGTGGGTTAAGGATCCAGCATTGCCATCAGTGAGCTGTGGTGTAGGTTGCAGATACGGCTCAGATCCCGCGTGGCTGTGGCTGTGGCGAAGGCCGGCGGCTACAGTTCCTGTTAGACCCCTAGCCTGGGAACCTCCATATGCCGCGGATGCGGCCCTAGAAAAGGCAAAAAGACAAAATAAATAAATAAATAAATAAATACATAAAGGAAACAACAGCAATGGCAAATTTAGGGCACAGTCGATGCCTAGGGGACCCTGGCAATTAACAGCAAATAACCCGGTGACCTACTGGTCTGGGGTCACAGTTTCGTCCTCCTGGCAGCAAGCTTCTGGGAAAACTAGGGCTCTGGCACAGCTGAATCACCCCTCGTGGGTGTGGCTGACCCAGAAATATCTCTCTGGCTGTGTCGGTTCGTCTAGTGGGACGACACAGACTTTGCCTGCATAATTTGTTCTCACTGTAAATATTATTTTAGGGCTGCCTATCAAAGCCGGGTCAAGGATCCAGTCCAACACCCCATCTTAATGTGTCTCCTTTTCTTTAATGAACCTGTTAATTATTTCATTTGTGTTCGTTTACTGCTTCCGGTTGGTGTGGTATGGTTGAGTTTGACTTTTCCTTAAGTAAAGGAAGTGATCCAGAATAAAAGACACATAGAAGAGGTCTCTCAGCTCAGGCTACTGTGACAAAGTACCGTAGACGGGGTGCCTAACGAATAACAGAAATTCATTTCTCACCGTTCTGGAAGCTGGGAAGCCCAAGACAAAGGTGGGGGGCGCAGTTTCAGTGTCTGGTGAGAGCCTACTTCCTAGTTCGCAAATGGCCATCTTTTCACTTTGCCCTCACGTGGGAGAAGGAATGAGGGAGCTCTCTGGGGGTGCGGGTGTCTTTTTATAAGGGCACTAATGCCATTCGGGAGAGCTCCACCCTCGTGACCTGATTGCCTCCCAAAGGCTTCACCTCCAAATACCATCACACTGGGTGTTAGAATTTAACATAGGCATTTGGGGGTACCCAAGCATTCAGTCTCCAGCAAGAAGAGTCCATTGAAATATAAAGGCAAAAATGTGTTGGCAGACATGGAAATGGGTAGAGGATGCAATCAGTGGTACCAAAGGATTTCAAGTATCTGCAAGTAACAAAGTCATTATACCAATACTGGTATTTCTAAAAACCTACAACTTTCCATTTTGAGTTCATGTGCCATCATATCATTTTTCACACCTTGCCTAATGCCATTTTTTTTATTTCAGAGACTATTTCTGGCTCTAACACCACAGGGTTTCCAGCTGCCTCAAGCAGTGAGCCGTACTAGGTTACAAGTTCAAATAAGACAGAGGACAGATAAGACGGGATGAGGGAAAGAAAAACCACAGAGCAGGAAGACCTATTTATTAATGATCTTGTTTTGATGGAGTTATTAACATAACAGACTGGCTGGAGCGAATCTGTCCACATTGCATTCAACAAATTCTAGAAATCAGAACATAGTAAAGATCCAGAGGTTTGGGTCTAGTCGAACATTGACCAGGTGCCAGACATGACAATAAAGGACATTATCTGGAGTTCCCGTCGTGGCTCAGTGGTTAACGAATCCGACTAGGAACCATGAGGTTGCGGGTTCGATCCCTGGCCTTGCTCAGTGGGTTAAGGATCCGGCGTTGCCGTGAGCTGTGGTGTAGGTCGCAGACGCGGCTCGGATCCCGTGTTGCTGTGTCTGTGGCGAAGGCCGGAGGCTACAGCTCCTGTTAGACCCCTAGCCTGGGAACATCCATAGGCCGTGGGTGTGGCCCTAGATAAGGCAGAAGCACACACACACACACACACACAAAAGACATTATCATATCTGGTCCCTAGAGAAGGTAGCCACTGTCCACATGTGGCCATTTAAATTTAAGTTTTAATTAGTGAACATTAAATTACATTAAAAATTCTTCACTCACATCAACCATATCCGGTACACATTGAAGAGCGGACTGGGTGCTAGAGATCATAGCACATCTGGGAGGTATTAGGTTTGCCACTTATTAGCTATGTGACCTTGACTTGCTCAAGTTATACCCTCTGAGCCTCAGTTTCTTCATCTGTAAAATGGGACTAACAATACCCAGGTTGTCCAATCGCTGTGAGGACCATAAATGACCAGTGTGTAAGTCACCTAGCAGACTGTCTGCTACACAGTGGAGGATGAGGGTGATGATGATGGGCAGGAGGGGGGAGAGATGGATGAGGAGATTCCAAAACCACGTAGTTTGACTATAAAGCATTTTGGTCACTCCCATGAAGTAACTGTGGACAGCCACGGGAGGAAATCTTCTCTCTCAACACACTTCCGCTGTCTCCACGACACCCAGCAGCCCAGGACACAAGCCTCTTCCACAACCCCACGCTCTTAGGCTATTGTCCCTACTTGCCTTTATAAGTTAAAAAAAAAAAAAAACTCAACAGATCTGAAGGTACCACAGCCCCAAAGTTAAATTTTGTAGTTGCAACCAAGTCTGTGGCCAAAGCACCCCGAGACGCGCCCGATCTCAACTGCAACCAAATCTAATATCAGCCTAACTTTGAGAGGGCATCCTTCAAATGAGAGAAGCCAGTCTCTAGCTGCAATTTCGAGAACCAGGGAGCAGAGACTGGCGATAATTTGGGGGCAAGAGCAGAGCCGCCGCTCCCAAGACTGTCTCTGGTTGTGTCCTCTCTCTTTTTCTGGCCTCTTACCCGCAGGACATTGCTTCCAATCCCCCTGGCTGTTAGATCGCAGAAACAGCCAGCCCTTCAGAGACTCACACACCTGCAGTTGCTCTGCTTTCTTCCGTCACATCAGGCATTTTGCAACATCTGGATAAGTAGCTTCAACCCAGCATCTTTTCCTGCCTCGAGTCTCAGCCTCCCACTGACCACAAGGTCAAGTGCTGCACTTAATTCCAGGGCCTACCCTGCTGTCTCTTCAATCAGTGCTGTCATTTCCCCAGTTGGAGGGTCGCTGACTAGTCTTGACAATAGGTCTGCTATAAGCAAGTCTTTGCCTGGGGTACAGATTCCTCATAAATCATATCTTTATAACAGCAATAACATTCCCTGTCGTCTAGCAGGTGCGTTGCCTGGTGGTTTGCGATCTGTCTGGACAGTCAGGCTTCTGCCAAATGCATGTTTGCGGAACTCTCGTGGTGCACTTATCGCCGCCAGTGTTTTTCCCTTGCTTGCTCACGCGGGCTTTCTTTCTTAGCCAAAGCCACACATTAGGGAAGTTCGAGTGACCACGGGACGACCCAGTTGCTTGCTGAGCATTCTCACTATGGCTTCTCAATGTCCTTGTACATCTCTGGACAGGTACCGTGGTAATGCCAAGTTAGAATTTGAAATGAAAGAGGGAAAGGAGCTCACATTTGCTAGGTTCCTGCCCTGTACCAAGTACCGTGCTTGTTGCCTCACCTGTGATATTTTACTTAATCCTCTCAACAAACTCCTGAGGTGTGGCCTAACTTTAAACCCCATATCATGAAGAAACAGAGGCTATGGGAAGCTCATTTTTCTTTTTCTTTCTTTCTTTCTTCCTTCTTTCCTTCCTTCCTTCATCTTTTTGGGACCACACCCGCAGCACCTGGAGGTTCCCAGGTTAGGTGTCAAATTGAGCTGCAGCTGCCAGCCTACACCACAGCCACAGCAACCTGGGATCTCAGCCGCGTCTGCAACCTACACCACAGCTCACGCCAATGCCAGATCCTTAACCCACTGAGCGAGGCCAGGGATTGAACCCAGGTCCTCATGGATACTGGTCGGGTTCGTTACCGCTGAGCCACAACAGGAACTCCAGGAAGTTTAAGAACCATACTAGCTACGAGTTGTCATGCCCTGATGCTAAGTACAGTTATACGAGACATTACCTCATTTAATCCCATGATTAAATCGCTGCCACTGTCCAATAAGGTAACAACTAGTCACATGAGGCGACTGAAATTCAAATGAATTAAAAAAAAAATTTTCAAAATCAATACCCCAGTCACACTAGTCACATTTCAACTGCTCGACAGCTACATGTCATCAGTGGCTACTGTCTCGACAAGGCAGGTGGAGGCCATTATCAATTCTCCCCAGAGCAATGCCATGGGTGGGGCCAAGTACAATGATATACGAAGTACGGATGAGAAAAGGGAGGCTCGGATTGATTAGGTGACTTGCTGAATAAAAGCAACAGAGCTTATGCCTTAGATCCAGGCCTGAATCCAGTTTAAGAGCCTGGCTCTTAACCACGGCTCTGTGCTGGACACTCGGTGACTCGTCCAAGGACACGTGGCTACTGCGTGACGGTGCGGGAGTCCTGGCCAGAGACCACCTTGAGAATTCAGGGAAAGCTGTTGTGGCCTCACGGCAGTCCCTTGCCTTCAAGCCTGAGCTCTGATGCTAGGCATTCGAGCCCCAGGGACTGGCACTTCCTCGATCTGCTTTCACCCCTGAGGTTATCAGATGTCATCCGAGATGTACGTCTCTATCTGAGGAGGAAGAGGGGAAACAGATCTGGGGTAGGCAGCTAGCTGCCTCTGCCGTAGACAAAGGTCTAGACCAGTCTGCAGATCTGCTGACCCACAAGGTAAGTGAGGCCACCATCGCTTTCCGGGCTCATCTCCCAGAAGGAAGGCTTTCAGCGCTCCTCTGTGGATCTCGGAATCAGCATCAGTTCCATGTTGTTGTTTTTCCCTTTTCGTTGTTCAGCGTCCCATCCGGGGGCTTTGCCCGACCATATTCCCCTCACAATGATCTTGGGAAGGAAATCACACTTCTCCTTGCGCTTCCTATTTTCGAAGCTATCCGCAATGTTCAGTTGGACAGTGCGTCTGTTTGGAAGCAGGCCTCGTCGCTCCCATTTCTTTCCCGATTTTAGCTTCTTGTGTCCAGAGGACCACCCTTAGATTTGGACTTGGCGAGACTACAGTCTGAGTTTGATCAGAACACTCCAGGACCTTCATTTAATCCATTATCACCAAAAAATTGGACGCAGTGGCATTGCTGAGCACAGGTCCTTGAGAAAACAGCTCAATCATGTTCAGTTAAAATATCAATGGATGGAACGTCTTGCCTTCTCTGAGGCTCAGTGTCCTCAGCTTTCACAAAAGGAGTTGGGAGTTCAATTCAAAGATCTACAAAGTGGAGTTCCCTTCGTGGCTCAGTGGTTAACGAATCCGACTAAGAACCTTGAGGTTGCGGGTTCGATCCCTGGCCTTGCTCAGTGGGTTAAGGATCCAGCGTTGCCGTGAGCTGTGGTGTAGGTCGCAGACGCGGCTCGGGTCCCGCGTGGCTGTGGCTGTGGCGAAGGCCGGTGGCTGGTGGCCACAGCTCCTGTTAGACCCCTAGCCTGGGAACCTCCATATGCCGCGGGTGTGGCTCTCCATAAAAAAAGGCAAAAAGACAACAACAACAAAAAAAAGATCTACAAAGTCACTGCCGGTTCTGAGATAATCCCCTGGCCGCATACGCCGGGGACCTGGGAGAGTGAGCATTTGGGATGCAGAGGACAGAAGGAGAGTGGGACCGAGAAGGAAGCTGGAAGAGGCCTCTTTGGAGTTTTTGCCAGAGTGTAAGCAATTCCCAGTCTGACCTTGAATCCATCACGCTTAAAGGAAGAAAAGAGGGAGCAGATACCGCTTGCTCTGAGAAGGGACAAGCGCCCGGACGGCCAGGGTGCGTGAGCATCTCACTGCGTGACTGCGATGAGGAACACAGCTCAGGGCGGCCTTCTGAGCTTTCCCTTTCCCTCTCCGCCTGCCTCCTCGGAATCGCCATCCTGACAGTTCTCGTTCCATCTCCCACACTGCAGTGTTCCCCAGGGCTCTATAATCCACACGTTTTCCTTCTTACTCAACACAGTCTTCTCGTCCCTCTCACCCACACAGATCTGTAGCTCCAGCCCCGTTCTTTCTGTTGAGCTTCAGAACCACAAAGAAGCCTTCACGGGCCTCTTAAAGGAAATAAATTGATCCCCGTCCCCATAAAATATGCTTTTTTTTTTTTTCTTTTACAGCTGCACCTGCAGCCTATGGAAGTTCCCAGGCTAGGGATCTAATCAGAGCTGCAGCTGCCGGCCTACGCCACAGCCACAGCAACGCGGGATCCGAGCTGTGGTCTGTGATCTATGCCACAGCTCGTGGCAACGCTGGATCCTTAACCCAATGACTGTGGACAGGGATTGAACCCATATCCTCAAGGAGACTATGTCGGGTCCTTAACCTGCTGAGCCACAACGGGAACTCCAGTTCATTTTTAATATTCCCAGTTTCAAGAGCTACACCAGTACCCTAGATAAGGGCCTAGTTCAAAACCTGGGAGTGATTTTAGAGTCCTTCCTTCCCAACGCTCTCCTCCTCCCTTGGCCTCCAGTTAGCAAATCCTCTCACTACTGTCACCATCTCCCCACCACCCAGTGCTCATCATTTTTATCGACATTAATATCATCATTTCCGGCATCCTCTAATCCTTCCACAGTAAAATTTAAAAAATTATATGCCTACTAATAACAGTGATAATAATAACAAAAATAATTATAACCATTTATTTTCCTCCATGGGGTGCAAAGTGCTTCATACTCATTACCTTCGATTCTCGTAACAACCCTTATTGTTTTACCCACTTAAGAGATGTGGAAATGAGGCTTAGAGAGGCTACGCAATAGCTCCAATGTCACCAAGCTAGTAAGTAGAGGAGGTAGGGTTTGAACTCTGTTCTTCCTAGATTCAGATCCTATTCTGGTTTAAAACCCTGGTCTTCAATCCCACTCCTGGGCATCTATCCAGAGAAAACCATGCCTCGAAAAGACGCATGTACTCCGATGTTCATTGCAGCACTCTATACAATAGCTAAGACATGGAAACGACCTAAATGTCCATCAACAGAGGAGTGGATAAAGAAGATGTGGTACATACACACAATGGAATATTACTCGGCCATTAAAAGGAAAGAAATAACAGCATTCGCAGCAACATGGATGGACCTAGAAATTATCACGCTAAGTGAAGTCAGTGAGACAATGAGACACCAACGTCAAATGCTATCATTTACATGTGGAATCCAAAAAAAGGGCACAATGAACTTCTTTGCAGAACAGAAACGGACTCACAGACTTTGAAAAACCTGCCGTTTCCAAATGAGACAGGTTGGGAGGTAGGGGGATACACTGAGGGTTTCGGATGGAAATGCTATAAAAGTTGGTTGTGATGATTGTTGTGCACCTATAAATGTAATGAAATTCATTAAGTAATTAAAAAGAAAAAAAAGGGAAAGAGGTAAATGCTGGTCTTTACTGGAAAGCTCTTTCTCCACGGATCACACAACTTTGGATCCAAACATTCACACAACTTTGGATCCAAACATTCGAGTTGACTTTTTAAATTTTTTATTTTATTTTATTGTATTTTTGCTTTTTAGGGCTGCACCTGTGGCATATGGAAGTTCCCAGGCTAGGGGTCGAATCGGAGCCACAGTCGCAGCCACAGAAACTCAGGATCCAAGCCACACCTGCGACCTACATCACAGCTCATGGCAACATCGGATCCTGAACCCACTGAGCGAGGCCGGGGATTAAACCCTCATCCTCATGGAGATATGTCAGATTAGTTTCTGCTGCACCATGATGGGAACTCCAATTCGATGTGATGATATTTAGATGTCACCTCTTCTTCAAAGACTGACTGGCCTTCTGAGTCCGTGACTTCCGGCGCACCTGAGCTAACCAGATCCTTTATTATTCTATGCTCCTCTTTCCTTCTCCAGATAGAAATTCCTCTTTCTCTTTCCTCTTTTTGTGCCCAGCGCAACTGTACCTGAAACATGTTGTGCTCAGTAACTGATGATGGTGATCGTGATGATTTTCATGACGACGGGGGTGAAGACAGAGCCAGTGATGACAGAGCCAGTGGAGAGCGGTTCGTCCCAGCACTCAATCCAGTCTGCCTTTAAGCTCTTCCTGAATTATCCTATCCAAGCCCACGGCGCTCAGACTTAAACGTTTATATTGACGGCTCCAAAATTTTTGTCTCGCTTGACTTCTCCCTTGAGCTCCGGATAAATATATTCAAATGTTTCCTTAACGCCTCCAAGTGTAAATCTAAGAGGCATCTGGGCTTTAACGGAGACAGAATAGAACTCGGGGGGGGGGGGTGATTCCTTCCCAAGCTGTCACTCTCCCAGTCTTGTCCTTTACATTTAATAGTCCCATCTTTCACTCACTTGTCTTGGCCAACGACTGAGACAATAAGCACTTTGTCTCTCCCGCCCTACGTCCAGTTCATTAGCTAATCCTCGTGGCTCTACTGTCTCCCCAAATACTAATAAACCGCGCTGTAGCCTACCTTTTCTTCCCTTTATCACCGCTACTATCCCCACCTAAGTCAAAGTCACCTTCCAATAACTGGCTCCCACCTGGTCTCCCTCTTTCCATCCTGGTCTCCCTCTACCTTCTGTTGTCCACACAGCAGCCCAAGTGAATTTTTTTTTTTTTTTTTGTCTTTTTGCCTCTATCTAGAGCCGCACCCGCTGCATATGGAGGTTCCCAGGCCAGGGGTCTAACAGGAACTGTAGCCGCCGACCTTCGCCACAGCCACAGCAACGTGGGATCCGAGCCGCGTCTGCGACCTACACCACAGCTCACGGCAACGCCGGATCCTTAACCCACTGAGCGAGGCCAGGGATCGAACCCACAACCTCATGGTTCCTAGTCGGATTCATTAACCACTGAGCCATGACGGGAACTCCGGCTTTTAATTTTTTATTGTGTCTTCCCCTCCACTAAAATGTAAGCTCCATGAGAAAGGGGCTCTCTTTCCTTCTCTCTCCCTCTCTGTCTATTTACATTTATAAAGAGATTTAGATTTAGATTGTAGATCTATGCGCGCCTCTCACTAACAGCCTCCCTGAACCTCTCTGTGGTATTGCCATGCTAAGACCGACGACTTCGGTAGACTGGAATATCAGAAGGACAATCTCCCTCATTCTTTAATTACCTAAAAAAAAACCCTCTTCAGAAAATCGATTGCATTTCAACTATTATTCTCCAAAATAATAAGATATCTGAAAAGCATTGTGACACATGCAGCAACATGGATGAAAGAATAAAAAAAAACATTCCAACTAAAAAAAGCCAGTTGGAAAAAAAGCATGCATTATATGATTTTGTTGACATAAAATTTAAAAATGAACAAAACTGATCCATAGTGATAGAAGTTAGAATAGTGGTTACCCTTGAGTGCACTGAGGACTAAGAAATCCTTTGAGATGGTGGAAATGTTCTGATCTAGACAGTGGTTATATGGATTTATACATACATAAAAAAACTGTCAACCTATAACTTAAGATTTTTGAAATTTACTGTTTGCAAATTATACGTCAATCAATTAATCAATCAATAGTAGTAGCCATTTAGCTGCAGGGAAATCAGAAGTCTGAAGGAATTTGCTTTAAAGCTTTAGATAAAAATGTTTTGTTTTGTTTTTTAGGATTCAGTACAGGCTTCGCTTTAGGGGGAAAAAAAATCTGTTGAACATATAAGAAGATGATGGTTCCAGCACATCAAGCTGTACTCTTCCTGTTAAAAGGAAAACTCTCCTTAAGCCTTTACGTTTATTTATTCCGTTCCCTTTCCCCGTGGCTCCCAAGTACAATAGTGAATGTAAGCTACAATCAAAAGGTCATTTTCTTCTTTCAGCCGCAGTAACACAAGTGGCTACATTTCCTGATTCTGGATTAAGTTCAAGATTTCAAATACAACTGGCCTCGTTTCTGATTAGAAAGTTTGATATTTATCATAGACTTCCCTGTCTTCCATAACCAGTATGAGAGAGATTGCGAAAAGGTAAACTGAAAGGGGCCATTCTTTTAGTCAACAATTAACCCCATCTGGGTAAATAATACGGTACAGGGCACCCGAGCCATTGCTGTCAGGCTCTGAGTTCAGAACTCAACACGGCTTCAAAGCGGCGTCGATGAAACGATGACAAGATGCTACAGAAATGGCTTTTTATGTGGAATATAATGCGTGTCTCGCGTTACATAGTACAGTAACGAGGAGAAGAGGCTTGGAAAGACAGAGGATAGAGTGTCTGGAAGTGCTTACCTGAGGGAAACACAATCTCGGTTTAGTTCAGGCCCCGAGGCCTAGAAACACAGTATATGGTCTAGAAACCTGAATATTCCAACACGGTTTCGCCAAGGGTTGTAAGGTTTCCCTCCCAGGCAAATAAAAACAAAATTCCCTGGCAGTCACCGAGGCAGCCAAGAGCCGAGATGCTTCTGAGAACCTGAGCTTCATTCCCTCCTTTATCAGATAATTTCATTATACAAAGGGGCATATGTCTCTTAAAAGTACCAAACAGCCCATTAGAACCGTGAAAGCCCATCAGTCAACAAATCCTTTTGATAAAGATCGATCACCCCCTGAATAAGGGGAAAACATAGTCCGGGTCAATCTGTCAGCAAACGCATTCAAAAATCTATACTCTGAATTGAGACAAGGAACACTAATAAACCGAGATTACTTTCCAAGAAAATATTTGGGTATCATGACAAGCCCAGGCCTCACAGCTGACTGCATCTGGCATCCCCCAGGAAGAATAGGCCGAGAGATCCCCGGAGGTGTGCGGGCATCTTTGGTTACTTCTGAGGCAGGCCTCACCCGATTGCCACCCGCCTGTATCACTTTTAGTAAATGGCACAGGGATGGAAATGAGTGGGGGGACCTGCTCGAGACTTGGGCGGCTCCGATTTCTCAAGTGGATTTTCTATTGTAATACGGGTAGCCTGGGGCTCACATGAGAAACCCAGGGCCTGGGATCCACTTCAGCGGTAAACCGCTCGCACAGACCCCCGGGAACAAAAAGAGCTTGTGCGTCTAATCTCCGTCCGTAACAGACATCTCCCGAGAGACCCGAGAGAAAAACAAAACACGGAGGGAACAGATTCGGAGCATCTTTATGACCTAAGAAAAGCAACCGTCCTCGTCAGTTGATTGAGCTACGGGCTCTGCCTCCCAGGAGCGCAAAGGGAAAGATGCTGTCACTGCCACGTGTGCTTTGCACTTTGCAACCGCTTGGGTAGCACAGTCTCTGCCTCTCACCCTTCTCCTCACCGCTGGCTTCTGATCATCCATCCAAGTTGTGGACCCCGTGATTCATTTAATTCCAGGACAGCACAGAGAGGCTGCTGTCCTTATGCCCACATCACAGAGCTCATAGGTGACAACAGGGAGCCAGTGTTTTACCCAAGCCGTTTAGCTGGTGTCAACATTTGCTGACATTTGGACCCACAGTGTCCTGTGTGATCAGACCTGTCCACCAGAGTGATGTCAGCTTCGGACCTCCCTCTCAAATCGGTCCGGCGTCACCTACCCCCCACCCTCACTGTCCCCTTCTCAGTGGCTACTAGGCTGACTTCTGGGCAGCAGAGAACCCTCTTGATTTAGTAAAAAAGATTGGCTCAAGGTGTCAGCCAAATAAGAAGGACCGAAGGAAGTGGAAGGCAATCTGAGCTGTGCAGATGGAGAAAAAAAAAATTATACAGCCAAGGCCAGACACACAGTTCAGAAAGAGATGAGCATAATATCCTCTGCCTGGGTTATCGCCCGGTCCACAGCTTGGATGGATGGTTAGAAGTCACCGGTGAAGAGACGGGTAGGAGGCAGAGACCCTGTGGTACCCAATCTCTATTCATCTTTGGTGTAAGGGAAAAAGATGACTTAGATTCTCAAAGGACTGGATTCAAATAAGAGCTCTGCGTCAAACGCAACTATGAGACCTGGGACCAAGTAACTTACCCCCACTGAGAACCAGTTTCCTCATCTGCATATTCAGGCTAATGGCACCACCTGATGGAAGAAAAGTGAAGATTAAAAGGAATATTGCACCAGAAACGCCTAACCCGGGGCCTGGAATACAGTAAGCCCTTAGAAACCTAAGGTCTTTCCATTTCTTTTTCCATCCTCTTTGGGAAGAGCCAATGCTGTAGTGATACTGGCCCTCTGACATAAAATAAGAAAATAAGCAACGATTGGTGGGGCTGATGAACAGACCCAAAGTTGTGCTGCAACCTACAATTTCCATCTCTGCTTGGGAGGACACTTGGGGCATCCGGGACTGGTCATGTTGCTTCCAGGCTACACGTTGTGTAAGAGCAGAGACAAGCACTCTGATACTCATCTTGGGGAGGAGTCTGATGTGGTACCTGCCTGGGCCCCAACCTTATAAAACAGCGCATTCATACTTCATCGACTGTGGCCATCCTACCCTGAATGACGGCCATTGTCCCCGCTCTACGCCCCACCAGTCCTCATCCTAGAGTTTCAAGCCATCATTCCTTGGTTTCAGGCTGAATTCCCATTTGACTTTTCAGGGGCGTGGCCTGAGCTCCTGAGCCCAAGCGTCCTGACTGAAGGGGCAGGGTAGGGAGTGTACGTACGAAAGTGGAGGAGAGACCTTCACCATTAAATGATCAAGGAGAGCGTTTTACCTCTTCTCCTTTTTTTCCCTTAATAGTTTTGCTGGAAAGTGATCGAACATGGAGTTCTGGTCTACCCACCTCCTTAAGTCTTCTTGGTAAACCACACAGACTTCAGTTTCCTATAACTAAACTAGAGATGTATCAGATACTATCTCTGAGCTTCCTGCTAGTCAAGCATGCCATGGGCGTGTTATTCTGTTTCACAGGTTTATCAGCCATCCTTAAAGAGGACAAAGGAGGCAAAATTGAAGGTCAGGACGCTGGGTAAGTGGTGGCACTAAACTTGCAGTTCTGAGTTCAAGACCAAGGTCTGTCACTAACTCGACATGTACTTAAATGAAATACTTCCCGTTTTTGAGCCCCTTTCTCTCCCAATGATAAAGGGAGACTTGTTATTAGAATTTCTAAGGATTCTTACATATCACCTAATATTCCACAATTGACTTTATAAGCCAATAAGTTCTCAGGCATAACTCATATTTCAGACCCTTTGCCAGGTGTGGAAAAACCTTTGGGGGCAAATAACCAAAAACTCTAAATAGGCATGGGTTTCCGGAAGCTCCCTAGTACTCCTGGTAGACAATAGAGGGCGCTCTTGGCATATGTGCATCTAAAGGGTCCTCAGAGACCCCGGCGTGAGCTACCAAGCATATTGCTTTTCCGAAGCTGAAGTTTTTCTACTACATTACTGTGAAAGTTCTATGGGCCCCACCTGCCTGCCTTTTACGTACCGAGCCATATTTCATCTCCATTTGGCCCTGGCTTCTCCTTCCATAAATTGACTAAATTCTGCTACTTATCAGGAATTAATCCGGGTCTCGTTCTTCTACATGCAAATTCTTACTACATAAGTATCTGCATAGATCTGATGTCCACCTCGGCTCTCCTCTCTCGGCCCTAAGCATGTTTTCACCCACTCTCTTATTTTACTGGCTTGCCCATTATTTTTATCAAATTAAAAACAGAAATTTTAAATTCACAAAAATGGTATGAAATGTCAAAATTTGTCTGGTCGCAGCCCTAAGCATGTTTTCACCCACTCTCTTATTTTACTGGCTTGCCCATTATTTTTATCAAATTAAAAACAGAAATTTTAAATTCACAAAAATGGTATGAAATGTCAAAATTTGTCTGGTCGCAGGTTTCTATTTTTTTTTTTTAATCATGGCTTCTTTGGGGGAATAAAATCAGACAATGTGTGTGAACGAGTTTTAGGAAGAGACAAGTACGTGAGCATAAAGCTTAGGCGCTTCATAAAGTCAAGGGGATTGCTACATAAATGCCACATCCGTCATCATCACCATGCCCATATTTTAAAGGTGATGCATTCCTCCTTTTCAAAAGCTCAGTTCTTAACTATGAAGTTGCAGAAATTCTCATTGACTCCAAGCTATCAAGGACATTCATCAAGGACAACTAAATCTCTCTCTCTGTAAAGATCTCAAGGCAGTTGAGAAGTTGTGGTGGCAACGATATTCCAAAAAGTACGGTAAGTGAGCACATTTGGGCTTAGCAGCACATATTTCTTAAAACCGACTTTGCTCTTAAATGGTACGTACTACCTGCTTAGTCACCACGGCAAGTCAACTACATTGGTCTTCTCAAGTCTGCTAGTTTCCATGAGCCACTCAGGACTCATGATTCCTCAGATCTAAAACCGTGGGCTCTACATGTTATCAAGGCCTCTTTGTGGATGTCTTTGGATGCCACGAATGGGGTGGCTGCTGGGTTAGGGGAAGGGACAGAGCTGAATGTAATCCCCGCTTCGTCACCAACAAATGGCCTGGGGAAAGTTGCTTTCTTCCTCTAATCTGACTTTCACATCTTCAAAAAAACACCTGTCTTTCGAGGTTTTTCCTGATAATGTAATGAGATGGCCCACCAAGGACCAAGCGCACATAGAAAATGTTTAATGAAGGTCTATCTTCTTCCTTTCCTCCTCTAGGCTTGGATGTTCCAGCAGAGTTTACCAGTTACCCTGTGCAGGATTTACCTGTGCGTAGTCAAGGATGAGGATAAGAATAAGAAGAGAAAAGCAGGTACGGATTTTAATTGGAGTGTCCAAAACAATGTCCCGGGTTTCTCTAGAGCAGAAGCGGGTAGAGTTTTAAAGTCTCAATTCAGAATTGTGAACCTTTGGTGAGAGAGCCCAGAGACAGCTGGGGAAGTTAATTGCTCTACAAGCAGTCTTTGGTATTCTGCTACCCTTTCAGCCATAGCAACTCAGGGCTACCAGCCTGATCCATTTTTGCTGGATTAATCCCTTTGGACTTGGAGGGGAACAGAGATTCTCGGGAGTACAACCTAAGGGTAGGTTCTACCAGCGTTTTAGAGCATCCCAACTTGATAGGCAAACTGCCTTGAAGACCTGTTCACTTGGTCTTTAAAATTATATTGTGCGCAGAAAGCAGCAAAAGAAAAAACTAAGACGGTCAACCTATTTTGATTTGAGCAGGTGGAAGAGCCTAACCATTGGGGCCATTTCCTTTGGTCTAGCAAAGAAGATAAGGAAGTACAGTGGAAAATAACCTACTCTATTTTGAAATATTTGTCTCTGAAGCACTAGGCATGCCCCTTCTAAGTACAGATCATATAATATCTACGACCACACTTTTGATGGTGCCCGTAATCGCCTTTAGGGATTCTATTTTCTACTGAATCTTGACTTTTCCCTAGAACTTAAATCAGTGGCCTCTCATGGATTGAAATATACTTGACAAACAAAATGTAACGCTGCATTTCTGACAAGTAATTTCAGCTATGTTTCTGCTAGAGAGTTTTTCACTTTAAGAAAAAAAAAAACGGTCTTGACAAATACAGCATTACTTTTAGCAAAACAGTGTGGCAGATGCAATCAGAGTTACAATGATGTTAAAACACAGCAGCATTCAAAGGAAGTGTGGCCATAGCCGCACCCCCCCCCCCACCCAGGTGCCTTCATATACCAAACAGAAATTCAATGACACTTTTTTTTTTCCTGAGGTTGATATGTTCCTTGTATTTTTTTCTGTGATTCTAAGAGGAAATGCTTATAATTATTGGCTCTCCACGTAATGATCATCACATTTTTTTTTTTTTTTATCTCAGAGCAAACACCCTTGGAAACACATTCCTTGTGGTAACCTGAAACCCCACCCCGACTCCATTTGGGCAAGATTCTGATTGATTTTAGCAGAACAAAGGGACAGTTGCATCTCATTTGAAAGCCAGATGAGGTGCTCTTTATTTCATTCTAAATTGGGAGCAATAACGGTTGGGTGGCCATTCCTTGAAGGGGGGAAATCAAACAACACCAATATCGAACAGCGCTGGTGCACAGTGGCTCTCTTCTGGGATGGAACTGGTTAACTAAGAATTGAAAAGTCATCCTCCGGTAGCCTGAACAGGAACCTGCAGTCTGCAAACACTTATTCCCAGCAGCGCTGCTCTAAGGAGGTGCCGAAATGCAGGGTCCCTCATTCTGATCTTGTGTCTGTCCTGGTATGAATTAACTGAGGGGAACGGGAAATGGATCGACACTGTTCGTAAGTGAGGAGGCCAAGCAGGAGGGGAGGTCCTTCTGCTTTCAATCAAGAGGGAGAGTACAATCGGAGGCGTCATCAGCACATCTCTAGACCATCGGTAAACCCAGGCTTCTTCAGGGAGCTGGACGTCTTTATGGATGAAATTACATACTTTGTGAGTAAGAATTATTTCTGGTAGAGAATACCTGTTAGCTTGCAGCAAAAATGTGGGTGGAAGGAAATATGCGGGATGGGTGAAGTTTGCAAAGCAAAGACGTGGTGTTTCTCCCTTTGACGTTGCACCAGACAGAGCAATCAACATCATCAACATCATCGTTACCTGTGTTCTTACTAATATTACTTAATAGCAATACTCTTCCCTGTTCCCAAACTGGAATATTCAGAGAGAGAAAGATCAAAAATCATTTCCTTTCTTGGAGACCCTTTAGAATCCGGGAGTGCAGGAGCAATTTTCTCTATGCCACTGGATTATACGTGTTCGAGTAAGCCCCGCTAGCCTTGCTGGAATGTTACTGACACTGAGCCCTGCTTTGTTGACATCTTGGGTAGCTACTATTAAGAGTTGGGAACTAATTTGCTTAATTTCAACCTTACTAATCCAATCAGCTTCCCTGTGTACTTTGCTTGCTCAGCAAGCCTTTGAAAAACGAGACTTTTAAGTCACTTCCTACTCCGGGAAGCATTTGTACGTGGGCACTTGGTCTCAATCAGAGAGCGGGTGGACCTCTCTGGGGTGGATGTCACTGGAGTTACTGCTGGGCAGAGGCAGGAGCTGGAAACTGGAAAATGGCTAGCCTCTCCCGAGTCATCTTCACAGCATGACTAGAGGATTCCATTTGGAATGAGTGGCCCACCACTAAAAACGCTCATAGATAAATGCAAGCACAAAGGCAGAAAATACGGTCTTTTTGCTGTTGTTATTTGACATACTGGCACATTTCAGGTTCTCACCTCTTGTGCAAACCAGTATATTTTGAAGTTCCCTATATTGTGAAGAACATGTGGGAGATGTGTCTTGAAAGCTTTTTATTCGGTTGTTTGGTATCTGAACATCAGAGTCCCCCAAGCTACCAGCCACCTCTTTGCTATAAATCAGATGCATTAAACTACTATGGCCATTTATGAAAAAGATCCAGGTTTTTCTTTCTCTGCAAAGCTTAGCACAGGTTGTTATTTAAAAGTACCATATAAGTATAGCATATTGTATATTTAAATATATTTAATTATTCAATTAATTAATTAAGTAAGTAAATATTTAAATATATTGTATATTTAAAAGTACCATGTAAGTACAGTAATAGTATACCCCATCATAGTATAGAGTAGGTTCATACTCATCAAGAGACTCCCCAGGGCTAGCATAATATCCTTCCACGCATGAGAGTTCAGTAAATATTTGTCGAAGGAACAATTTGTATAGCCTGCTGACAGTATACTCAATTGGCTATGAGTAAACGCTTCAAGTACTCAGAAAATATCACCAGAGCTGTGTCTATAAAAAGCCAAAACCACATTAAAAACTTATTCAAACCAACTCTTTGGCAATATCTTAAGCAAAACGGATGGACTCTTTGTTCCCCAACCAGCTCTCAGGCCCAATTTTCAGTCCCTGTCTGTGGGTCCTACAAACGCAGGCCGGGGCAGGATTCCCTGTTAGTTCCTTGCATTTTGTTTGTTTCCATTTTTTTTTTCTTTTTGAAAGAAAATGTTTCTCTTGTAGTCCAAATGAAGTGTGGTCCTTTCCATTTCAAACTAATCATAACAGTACGATTGGAGAAGAATTGCCAGGCAAATTTTACTCTACCAGCCAAGAGATCAGTTCAACATAAAGAATTTTCTTGACTCTGGGACCACAGAGCTGTGGGGGAACTCTTGGATGAAAGTCATAATCCAGCGGAGAAGGATGAAAGGAATTTAAAGGTGAATTTGGGGACTTTGGAAATTTAATACCATGATTTGGTATCAGATTTAAATTCTTTCCAAAGCCACTGTGAAATCAAGGTGGGGGAGGGCTTGCTTACACAAAGTTGAATGTTATTAAAGCTATATATAAAAGTGCTTACCAGTCCCCTTTCCTCCCCCCAGTCAACACAATTAAAAAAAAAAGCAACCCTCCTTATAAGATGCTATTGCATTTTATTGAGCTACATGTTCGAACAAATTAAAGGGCTGTAGTGACTGGTAAATCACAGAGTTAAACAGAGACATACTGCAAGTCGGTAAATCTGCAGATCCAGTACAATTTGCAAAGACAAGATACCAAACTGGCTGAGAGTTGACTCGATTTTTCCATGGCACAGAAAAGGTAGATTTAGCAGGAAATAAATTCCTAAACGAGTGGCTAGGCGGATGGCCTCAATGTGCGCATTCTTCCATAGCCTGGAGGGTTCTTTCCCACGGGAGTTTTAGAGACATTCTCTTGTGCCCTCCATGAGTGAACACAGAGAACGAGAAAATAAAGGAGCAGGGCTGCCTTGGGTAGCCATACCTTCAACAAAGATGCAGGTAAAGAGTTTACTTTTCCAAGCATTAAACCGTAAGGTAGTATGTCCCCCTTTTCCCAGTTGGCCCTGCTAATCTGTTAGTTCATAGCTGGGAGAAGTGGTTGGTTTCATTGAGAAGGGCCCTCAGGATATAACACAGGTCCTGAAGGATAATCACCTTAGTATGCCTATGGTTGATGCCACCAGGGGTCTTCTTAGCTGTAGGGACCCTCCAGTTGGAGAGACAGCATACCAGAATGGCCATCATTAATAAGTCTACAAATAACAAATGCTGGAGAGGGTGTGAAGAAAAGGGAACCCTCCTACACAGTTGGTGGGACTGTAAATTGATACAACCTTTATGGAAAACAGTATGGAGATTCCTCAGAGAACTAAATACAGAACTACCATATGATCCAGCAACCCCACGCCTGGGCATATATCCAGACAAAAAAATATAATTAAAAATGATACATGCACCCCTATGTTTATTGCAGCACTATTCACAATAGCCAAGACATGGAAACAACCTAAATGTCCACCGACAGATGAATGGATTAAAAAGATATGGTACATATACACAGTGGAATAGTACTTAGCCATAAAAAGAACAAAACAATGCCATTTGCAGCAACATGCATGCAACTAGAGATTCTCAAACTAAGTGAAATCAGAAAGACAAACACCGTGTGTATCAATTATACATCTAAAGTATGGTACAAATGCACGTATCTATAGAACAGAAACAGACTCACGGACCTAGAGGACAGACTTGTGGATGCCAAGGGTGAGGCGGAAGGGAGTGGGGTGGACTTGGAGTGTCAGATTAGCAGATGCAAGCTATTGCATTTAGAATGGATAAGCAACAAGACCCTACTGTAAAGCACAGGGAACTATATCCGGTCTCTTGGGATAGAATATGATGGAAGATAATATGAGAAAAATAAGTAACTAGCCAACATTAAAAAAAGTATTTTTTTCCCCAAGGCATTACATATATATGTGCCTGGGTCACTTTGCTGTAAACAGAAATTGGCACGACATTGTAAATTAACTAGACTTCAACAACAAAAATGGCAATCCTTTAAAATTAAAAAAAAACTGCACAGCGTTTGGAATCAAACTGAAGTTTGATTCTTACTCTCTTTCAAAGCCCTCATGTCTTTATCTTAAAATGGAGGTTATAACACTAATTTGATTGGCTAAAGGAAAGGACAATGAGATAAATGTGGGGAGTTGTTAGCTTACTTACTATAAGTAAGCACTCAGTGCATGGCAGCCTGGTCTAATCATTTTATTTTTATATCTTATCATCACTTATATTTATATAAATTCTTAGGAGTGATAGAGATTTTGACCTTAATAGTTCACTTGATAACACCCAATCAAGTGGGTATCCAGCTTATGGTAAATTGTCAATGGGAAAGTTAAAAATAAAATAAGCAAACAAAAAGTTTTCTAAATTACATTTTTTTTTTGTCTTTTGTCTTTTTAGGTCCACACCCGCGGCACATGGAGGTTCCCAGTATAGGGGTCTAATCGGAGCTGTAACTGCCAGCCTATGTCGCCACAGCCACACCAACACCAGATCCGAGCTATGTCTGCGACCTACACCACAGCTCACGGCAACGCCAGATCCTTAACCCACTGCGTGAGGCCAGGGATCGAACCTGCAACCTCATGGTTCTTAGTAGGATTCGTTTCCGCTGTGCCATGACAGGAACTCCTAAATTATTTTTTATTTGACGTTTGCAATGAATTCTTTCCTTCTGTAAAGACTGACTGATTAGTCAAGTGCTTTAATAATTCTGCCTTGACTGACTATTTAATGGGATATTTGTTATCCGTTCACTGGTTCACTCATATGAAAATATAAAGAAGATCACGATTTTGTACATAGCCAACATTAAAAGTAGTGTTTTTTCCCAAGGCAATATATTTTGACCTAGAGATTCAGATTTTTTTCTTTTCCTTTTCAACTGAAGATGTTTCTCTGTTGTGAAATTTTTGTCTGTGACATCCCTCAATTGTTCCCATTTCTTCTCTGAAAATACCTGTCACTCTGAGCTGAGCTGTTTTCCTCCGTATCAAGAATGTTCTTTAGAATCGTTTTTGATCTTTTTCTCTTTTCCATTTCAAGCTTCTCCCCATCGACTGACCAATTCACCTTCTCCTTTAGATATTTCATTCCAGCTGTGCGTGTCTCGAACATACTTATAAGTGTACTTATACGCCTTTCTGAGTTGAATTAATTCTAGATTACATCAGAACACAGATTTCAAAGTATGTTCTATTAAAGGGATACATCTATGCCAAAACCAAACCAAAATAAAGCGAAACAAAATAAAAACAAACAAACAAAAAAGATAATAAGACCTAACCATGTTTTAGGATAAGCAGAGACCTCTGTTTCATCTTAAGCATCACCCAAACTGGAACTGGCCCCAGGTTTAGCAGAGTGTGCACTGGCAAAGACAACCAGAGAACACTCGCACCAACAATCCTCGTGTCTCCGCCCATCCAAGATTTTTTGCCAGTGGCTCACACAGCATTCTTTATCATGGATCCAGTGCGCAACCTCAGAGGCTTTCAGAGCTGTCATCACAGCTCCCCCAGCAGCTCCTGCCATCAGCGGGAACTGGTCCATCTGCCACTGCAAATCTATTAAAGCACCTTCAGTTCAACAGTAACCAAAACATGTGAGGCAACACTTTTTTTTAAGCTTCCAGTGAAAACTTTGAGGACCTTTGTTCTTAAGTGACCTTATTTGCCAAAGCATAGCACTTATGTTTAATGTATGTTGGGCAGTTGTCCTCCCACAGGTAGGCAATGATTGCAGTCTCCCCCAAACTGCTGTGCCTGATCGGGCCCCTGTCATTGAGCTGTAATGTGTGCTTGGCTGCTAATCCGTACTTACAGTGGTTCCCCTAGTTTCATCTCATATTTTTCCCTTTGGCTATTATCCTATGAGGCAACATACAAGACACTCTGGGCACACAAAATGAGTTTATTGAGCAACTGATGTTAAATAAACATGATAAACATGTGGAGACATAAAAGACACAGGAGCACAGGAAAACCCTGCCTTTGTGGATTTGGGAATCTATTAAATAACTCAGATGAGCCATTTATTGAGTGTTACTTATATATCACACACTTTGTCTACACCATCTTATTTAATAGCTCTGAACACCACGAGTTAAGTCTAATTACTATTTCCATTTTACAGATGAGGATACTGAAGCTAAGGAAGATGTGAACGTCCAAAGCCTAGATTCAACCCAGATCTGTCTGGTTTCAGAATCCACTCTCTTAACCACTATGCTTTCCTGCCGAGGACATCAATAAACATGTTTTCTTCAACACAAACAAGCTGAAGACTTTCTTCTAAAGCATCAAGCCGATAATAATGTCCTTTCATATCATAGGTCAACTTATTTTGCTGTGAAAATGGGGCCTCAGAATAATGTACATGAGAAGACTTTGAATAAACCTGCAGAGAAGGGAGGCCTATCACTCACTGAACAGAAACATAAAAGAGAACAAAGAGAGCTTAAAGCAGGGTGGTTGCACGTTTTATACTGAAACAGGTTCCAACTGTGTGTGTGGTCAGGTAACCTGTGTAGTCCCTGCTCCCAGCTCTTGCCTGTCCCACTGACCCAGGAAAGAACTGGGGGAATTCCCAATTCTAGAAACTTCTAGCATCAGAAAGGTCAAGCCTCTGCTTTTTCAAGGTGTCCTCGGGACCTTGGCACTCTGCAGGATTGAGTAAACGTTTCCTGAAAGCAGGAGTCCTCAAGGCAAGGGCTGGAAGTGGGGAGGGAAAAAAGGAGAGAAGGAAGAGTCGGGAAAGAAAAGCAAGAAAGGGAAGGAGGAGGAGGGAGGAGGAAAGGAGCAAATGAATGTCCTTTAACCTTGTGCCCCAGTCCCAAACCACGATGAAAAGCTTCTACCTGCCAATCGCCTGTGTGGGCCTCTACCTGTTACGGGCAGCCAAACTCCTGAGGGTTGACTACTCTGGGCTTTTCTGCCACCCTTTTCCTCACCTGCTCTGCAGGACGACCTCCTAGTGTTCACTGCCACTCTTCTGGGAAGGGGGCAATCAGGCATGCTGGGCAGACGGTAGGAGGCAGTGCTTCTCGATCCTGGGGTCAGCTTGGCATGTCTCACCTCTGATCAAGATGCTGTTAGGACAGCATCTGGAACCCCAGGCACTAAGGACTCTAACCAGAGGTCTACCTCTATCCAGACCTAACAGCCTTTGGGGTCCAGTGGTCAGATACGGCTTCCTCCCTATAAAGCCATTTCATCTCTGGCCCAAGTAAGACCATCCTTTACCCTTTCATCCACTATAAATAGGCTTCACCTTAGAAATCAGGCACCCTACTTTTCATTGATTCCTGTAAGGCATACCTGAAACACACTTCTGGATTTTCCCATTAGCTTCCAAGGTCACTGCTCCTTCCTGTCCTTTTCCCCATGGTGTTCTTTCTCTCGAAGGGCATCACCGCTCACCTACCACTCAGCTGTCATTCCTGGCTTCTCTCTTTTGGGTCCCACCCCCAAATCATCATCAGTCCTTTCACCTCCACATTTGAAATGCATGCCAAATCGGACCGCTTTTCACCACTTTCCATTTCTATTATCCTAATCCACATCACTGTTCTCATTCACCTGTTCCACTTAATTAGACTCCTAAGTAGTCCACAGCTTCTATTCTTGACCCCTTCCATCCATTCTCTGCAGAGCAGCAGGTGGTCCTTTTAAAGTCGAAGTCAGATCATAACACTTCTCTGATCAGAAAAGTCCATTGGTTTCCCTCATCTCACTCAAAATAAAATCCAAATGTGTTTTTTATGGCTCAGTAATATTCCACTGTGTGTGTATGTAGACATGTGTGTGTGGTACATATCTTTATCCATTCATCTGTCAATGGACATTTAGGTTGCTTCCATGTCTTGGCTATAGTGATGCTATGAACACTGGAGTGCATGTATTTTTTCAAATTATGTTTTTCTCCAGGTATATGCCCAGGAGGGTCATATGGTAGCTCTACTTTTAGTTTAACTAAGGAATCTCCATACTGTTCTCCACAGTGGCTCTACCAATTTATATCCCCACCAACAGTATAGGAGGGTTCCTTTTTCTCCACACCTTCTCAAGCACTTATTATTTGTAGACTTTTTGATGATGACCAATGAAATATTTCCATTTGCAGCAACATGAATGGATCTAGAGATCATCATACTAAGTGAAGTAAGACAGACAGACAAAAACAAATATTATATGGTATCATTTGTATGTGAAATCTAGAAAATAGTACAAATGGAAGTTCCCTTTATGGACTGTGGAAACGAATCTGACTAGCATCCATGAGCACGCAGGTTCAATCCCTGGTCTTGCTCAGTGGGTTAAGGATCCAGTGTTGGCCGTGAGCTCTGGTGTAGACTGCAGACATGGCTGGGATCCCTCATTGCTGCACCTGTGGCACAGGCCAGTGGCTGTAGCTCTGATTCGACCCCTACCCTGGGAACTTCCATATGCCGCGGGCGTGGTCCTAAAAAGACAAAAGACAAAAAAATAAATAAATAATTAAACAAACAAATAAATAAAATAAAAATAGTACAAATGACCTTACTTACAAAACATAAACAGACTCAGATACAGAAAACAAAGTTATATTTACCAAAAGGGGGAGGGAACTTTAGGAAATTTGGATTAAAATATACACACTACAATACATAAAATAGCCAATAAAAACCTACTGGATAGCACAGGGACCTATACTCAATTCCTTGCAATAGTCTATAATGGAAGAGAACTACAAAATAATGTTATAAATATTAATATAAATTATATTAATATTTACATATATTAATATTTACATATACATATACAAATATACATATTAATATATACAACTGAATCATACGTATGCATACGAATCATATATAAAAGAATATTAAATATAAAAAAGAATATTAAATATATATATATATAAAACTGAATTACTTTATGTACACCTGAAATTAACACATTGTAAATCACCTATATTTCTTTCTTTTTTTTTTTGTCTTTTTGCCTTTATATGGAGCCGCACCTGTGGCATATGGAGGTTCCCAGGCTAGGGGTCTAACAGGAGCTGTAGCTGCCGGCCTACACCACAGCCACAGCAACGCGGGATCCGAGCCGCGTCTGCAACCTACACCACAGCTCACGGCAACGCCGGATCCTTAACCCACTGAGCAAGGCCAGGGATCAAACCCACAACCTCATGGTTCTTAGTCGGATTCATTAACCACTGAGCCACGAAGGGAACTCCTAAATCACCTATATTCCAGTAACATTTTTTTTAAAAGTCCAAAGAACTTAACATAAGTTAAGTTACCAGCTGGTCCCTGTTTACTTCCCTAAACTCACCCCCACCACGGTCCTTCTCGCTCACTCTGGGTTTCCACACAGTGACACGTTGAGAGTGAAGGCAGGAGTTCCCGCTGTGGCCCAGTGGTTAACGAATCCGACTAGGAACCATGAGGTTGCGGGTTTGATCCCTGGCCTTGCTCAGTGGGTTAAGGATCCGGCGTTGCCGTGAGCTGTGGTGTAGGTCACAGATGCGGCTCGGATCCCGCGTGGCTGTGGCTGTGGTGTAGGCCGGCGGCTACAGTTCCGATTAGACCCCTAGCCTGGGAACCTCCATATGCCGCGGGTGTGGCCCTAGATATAAGGCAAAAAAAAAAAAGGGAGCGTGACAGCGGACCCCTCGATGTCTGTGGGTGTTCCAAACTCTTCCCATCTCAGGGTCTTTGTGCCTGTTCCTCCCTTAGCCTGGAATGGTCCCCAGAGATCTGCGTGACTCAGCTGTTCACTTAATCTCTGTTTACTGTCCCCTCGTCAAAGGTGATGTACTTTCCCATTTTCTTACCCTGCTAAGCTCTCCCTCACATCGTGTGCATCCGCTTATTGAACATGCATTACCTGCATTGGGCGGGAGGCCCATGAAATACGGAGTGGGCCACGAGAGCTCCTCAGGGCGATGCCTGGAGCGGAGTTGGTGTCTGACAAGTAATTGTCGGGCAATTAGAGGAACAAGCATGCAGAGAGCTCTGCAGAGGGGATAGAGGGAAGGCTGGAGTGGTTTCGGAACATCAAGGCCCAGATCCAACCTAGAAAGAAGCCAGACCAGCGGTTCTTCTTCCTAAAGGTGCAACTTGACCTGCGGTTCTGCACCAGCCCCTGGTCACCAGTGAAGATTTTGCTGGGCAAAGCCAAGGTTGAGAGAGTAGAAACCCGTAGGCCATCTCAACTGCTGCCCCCTCGCCTCATCACGGGTCCATGATTCCTGCCTAATAATCTAACAGCTCTCAGTAAGAGTGAACAGATGAGTTCAGGCTCCCACACAGTGAGGCCAGTGGGCTCCTTTCAAGGTTAAACTGAGTCGCTGAGGCATAAAGATGAGCCCAAGGTCACTCATAATTGGATAAGAAATTAGGATTAAAATCTAGACTACTTCCCTTCTTCTTTTGGGTGCTGGCTTTCCTAAACATTGTGCTTGGAGCTGGTCCAAGTCTCACGGATGTTTCCTTCGAACAGAAATGAAAGAGAGCCCCGAGAAAATGGACCGGTTGGTTAATTTTCCAAAGTGTGGTCATCGCGTGTGATACAACAGATGAGCTGAGGCGCTCCGAGGCTTAGCAAGGCTCCCTTCGGGTTTCTCGGGCTGCTTCCCTCTGTTTGCAGACATAATATTCAGTTTCTCCAAAACATCTCTGGTTACCGAACGTCAGCTTTGTGGGAAAATGGTGACGACGGTCCAACAAAGAGTTAACATAACCAAAACAAAAAAAAATCCAGTTTGAAATATTTTTACAACGTTCTTTACACTCGAGCGCGGCGGAGAAAAAAAACAGCATTTTAAGTGCTGCTCTTTTTCCCATTAGGTTGTCTGCTTTTACAGGTGGCAAGTTTCAGCGAGATCTAAAGGCAAAAGGCTCACGCAGAGATGGTCTGGAGCAGACAGACCTGACCCGCCTGACCTCCTGCCCAGGCCTACACCATAATCACTCACAAAATAGATACTAAAATAATGTTAGCAGCCGCCTGGCCGAAACTAATAAAACCGAGCACACTGAGAGACAAGGCAGAAAGCCTGTCCTTGACTCACCCCCTTGGGCCTCGGCATTACTGCTTCCCTGGCCTGAGTTAATGGAGCTCCAACCAAAGGGCTTTTTGTACCTCCTTTCTTTTCCTTGTGTCATTCTGACACTCTTTTTTTTCTTTTTTTTTCCTAACAGGACCTGACTCAGTAAGTCTATATGCCCTTCTTTTTCTCACTCACCACATACCAATTTTAATTAGAGCCGTCTCTGCGTAACACCAACACAACTTGTTGAAAAGTGAAACATTTAGTTAAATCGCTGAGTTTGAGGCCAGAAGAGGATCGAGAGGGTAGGTCAGGGGGTAGGTCAAAAAACACCCCATGCATTTAGACAGGCTCCTTTTTTCCAAAAAAAAAAAAAAAAATTGAAGTGTAAGTGATTCACAGTATTGTGTTAGCTTCAGGTGTACAGCAAAGAGACTGTTATATACATATAACTATATATATACGTATATTCTTTTTTTTTGTATATTCTTTTTTGATTCTTTTTCCTTATGGTTTATAGCAAGATATTGAATATAGTTCCCTATGCTATATAGTAAATCCTTGTTGTTTATTTTATACATGGTAATGTGCCTTTGTTAACCCCATTCTCCCAATTTATCCCTCCCGCCCCATTCCCCTTCGGTAACCTTAACTTTGTTTTCTATGTCTGTGAGTCTGTTTCTATTTTGTAAATAGTTCCCATGCACTGTTTTCTAGATTCCACAGATAAGTGACATCATGTTATTTGTCTTTGACTTATTTCACTTGGTATGATAATCTCTAGGTCCATCTATGTTGCTGCAAATGGCATCATTTCATTATTTTTTATGGCTGAATAGTATTCCATTGGGTCTGTGTGTCCTATCTTCTTTTTCCATTCATCTGTTGGTAGACATTTAGGTTGTTTCCATGCCTTGGCTATTGTGAATAGCGCCGCTATGAGTAGAAAGTCTCCTTTTCACAATATCCTCTCTTTTTGGCTGCAAGCATTTCCTCACTAAGGTAGATCCACTGTACTCCAAAATGATGCTGTTCACTCTGCTGCCTGAAAGCTTTCTACACTTTATTACTTCTGTGTTACGCATATTAGCAGGGGATTTGTTGATCTCTCATAAAATGTTCTCTTTCGTGAAAGAGAAATCTGAAGCCCAAAGGGTTAATACCAAGTCCACAGCCCCCATAAAAGATACATTTTTAAAAATTAAACAAATTACACATTTTTAAAAATATTCAAAGATTCAATTTAAAAAAAAATCCAAGACGAAGCAGGGAACTTAACTTTGCCTTCTCAAAAGTTTCAAAAGGATGAATACGGATTGAGACGCCTTCCAGGTGCTAAGAGTAACTGAGGTTATATGCATGTTGTAAAAGAACTTCCAGACCTCACTTCTCCTTCTCTCATAGTTTATGGGGCTTACACAACAGTGATCATGGAATGAGTAAACAGGGGGTGGTTCCTTAGCTTTGCGGACTTAAAGAGATGGTTATTAGCTTCATATGGGAAGTTTCACTATTGCTGTCCAACAGTTCATTGCAAGTTGGAGTTACAACTTTCCCTTCAGGTTTCAATAAGAAAAGGACACAGCCCAGAGGCTGTATGTCAGGGAGAATGCAAAGAGAACCAAAAGCATCGCATCTTTGGAAAGAACAAGATAAGCCACAGCTACTTTGTCTGATCCAAACGTGACCCAATCGTCCTGCTGAATGAACTGGCACAAGCAACGCTCCTTAGGAATGCAATTTAGGAATCCTTCTGATCTGAACTTGTGAAATATTTCAAATAGGAAGATTGGCAATGGACAGTGGATTGACCCTAACGGTTATAATCCAAACTTACTGAGTTTGGGCTGCAACACGTCTAGTCCCTGGAGTATAATGAAAATAATGAGGACAACAGCTCTTGATTTGCTGTGATGATGACGACAGGTAATGTTTATTAGGAGCTTTTGTGCATTTCAGATTTATCATCTCACTAATCCTGTTGGCAATATGTAATGGTTAATTTTAAATTAGAAATTTCCAAAAATGGTTGTTTTAAACGGTGTTTGGCCTGTTTGAACTCTTGGGACTGTTGCTTTGAGAAGAAGAATTTGACGATAGGTATAAAAATTACATATGCTTCTTTAAACCAAAAATTCTAATTCAATTTAAACATTTCAATTCCAATTCAAGTAAAAAATTCCAGGGTTCCCGCTGCAGCACAAGGGGATCAGCAGCATCTTGGGAGGCTTGGGACGCAGGCTCAGTGCCTGACAGTGGGTTAAGGATCCAGCATAGCATAGCTTCCTTTTCTTATTGAAACCTGCAGCTATGGCTTAGGTTGCTATTCTGGCTTGGATCCGATCCCTGGCCCGGGAACTCCATATGCCTTGGGGTGGACAAAAATGGAAAAAAAAAAATCCAATGCAAGTTGACACGATAATTTCTACACAGAAATTCATTCCTGCATTATCTTCAAATGGGAAGAGTGTAAATAACTTGCTTATTAATATACATTTTTATAACTAAATGATGAGAAGTGAGCAGAGAAGTCAGAAGGACAGGCTCTGAAGTCAGAAAACGAGTTTGGATTTTAGTTCTTCCTAACTGTGAGAACTTGATCAAGAGACTTCATTTGCATAAACCTGTTTTTTTCACTTGTAAAATAGGGAAAAAATATAACCTACTTATCAGTGTCTATGAGTGAGGCTTTGGTAAGATAAGCCACATAAATCACATAGCACACTGTCAGTGTGCACTCAATAAGCGTTATCATTCTTTTTATTATGATTATTATAACCATCCTATGGATGGCCATGCAGCTATTAAAAATGATGAACTAACTCAACTTGTGTTGGCATGGAAAGATGCCCATCACAATAAAACACATCAGCCACCAATGTTAACTTTCTCACTCAAAGGTCTCCATTGCACCTGACCTTACTAGACAGCAAAACCGTAAGGGTATGAACCATGCCTGACTTGTTCTCACAGCATCTTTGGGGCCCAGGAATGCCCAGCCCACAGTAGCCCCTCCATAATAATTTACTAAGCAAGTAGACGGATTTAAGGAAAGGCAAAACAGAGTTCCCATTGTGGCTCAGCGGAAATGAATCTGACTAACATCCATGAAGACGCAGGTTCGATCCCTGGCCTCACTCAGTGGATTAAGGATCTGTCATTGTCATGGGCTGTGGTGTAGGTTGCAGACACGGTTCGGATCATGTGTTGCTGTGGCTGTAGTGTAGGCTCGCGGCTGCAGTTCCCATTTGATCCCTAGCCCAGGAACCTCCCTATGCCATGGGAGCAGCCATAAAAAAAAAGACCAAAAAAAGAGAAAAAAGAAAACGCAAACAATTAAGTGTTTACTTGTCTATCAAGAAGTTAGAAGCAAATACAATAAACTGCTGACAATGCTTTTTTCTGAGGAGAATTATGGGAGGATAATACACATCAGTATTTCTTTACTATTTGAAATTATTTCATAAGGTAATGACAAAAGATATTCCCATGTCAGGACTATAAAAATCTCACTTCTGCTATGACCACAGCCAAGTGAGCCTGCATATGCTTACAGACAGAAACTAGAGAAGAATATGGGGACAAAGACAATGTTTTAGATTAGTTGTATCATTTTTTCCTTTTCTACTTTGTTTTTACTCTTATGCAGTTGTTCGAGAATATTTTACATAAATTATATTTAAGTATCCTAAGAAATAAATTCTCAGAGATAAAATGCATTTTCTATTATTTTACCATATATGAACGTTCACTATTGGTTTTTATAATCAGAAAATTAACTTTACTGACAAAGTTACAGAACTTTCTTACATGAATTTTGGAAAGTACAGAAAAATGAATTTTTAAGAAAGGAGGAAATGTATTAAATTTAGAAAAAAAATCTTAGCATTTAAAGAAAATCTAGCTCTCAGTCACAATTCCAATTTAAAGTTATTCAGACAAACTTCCGATTGAAATGCAGAGAGTATGGAATCACAGAATTTACAGTTGGAAAACTGTAGAAAGCTTACAGAGTTAACTAAAGTCATTTCAAATAAACCACAGAAAAATAAAGAGCATCAAACACCTTTCAAATTGACATTTTTTTTAATCGGCTAGTGACTACCCTGGGCTAAACTGGAAGCTCCCTGAGTGAGGGACTCTTTCCATTTTGCTCCTTTTGTTCCCTGTTTGTGTTTTTGTTTGTTTTGTTCTGTTTTAACATAATTCTAATTACAGAGCTCGGTACATTACGAGCACTCAACTTATTTTTAAATGAATAAATCTTCTTTTAAAACGTTAAGAAAGAATCTAAAAGGGGGAGTAGAAGAGATTGGAACAAAAGCTAAGAAAAGAAAGAGAGAGAAAGAAAGAGAGTAAGGAAATAGGGGATATGGGAGGAAGGAAAGAAGAAAGGAAGGAGATAGTAATTAGAAAGAAAGAGACAGAATGAGTCAGAAATTGCCCTTTCTCTCCTCCTCTTCTCTATGATTGCAGTGGTCAAACAAGAAATCAAGCACACCAGGTCTTCTTTTCAGAGACTGACTTTGGTAGCAGCTATGGCAACACTTTCAGAATTTATTAGCTTCTGGAAAAAAAGGATGAGACTTGAAAAGGGAGCCTGTAACAACGTTTATTCTGGACCTCAGTCTAATCTGAAGCTACACATCTGGGAAGGTAGAGAAGTCAAAAGGCCCAGTTTAGCCTTTCAGTTCTGGCAAAGGGCAGATGGCTTTATAAATAGCAAGAAGAAAAAAGACAATAGCTACTTGAAACTGACACCCTATTTCTTTTTCTTTTCCTCTTTTTTTTTTGCTTTTTAGTTTCCAAGCTAGGGATTGAATCAGAACTGCAGCGGCTGGCCTATACCACAGCCACAGCAACACCAGATCCGAGCCACGTCTTCAGCCTACACCACAGCTCACAGCAACGCCAAATCCTTAACTGACTGAGTGAGGCCAGAGACTGAACCCCACCTCCTCATGGTTTCTAGTTGGGCTCATTATCACTGAGCCACAATGGGAACTCCCTAACACCCTATTTCTTAACAGAAATAAACATTAAATAAAACACAGAGATAAATTATACCCAACTTAAACGAGCACGAGCCACAGGTTATTTGGCATAAACCTAATCATGCATTCTGAAAGCATCTTCCTTTTTTTTTTTTTCCCTGTTAGGAAGATGGAAGCGGGAAGGTAAAAGAGAAGGAGAAAGGAAAATAATGAATGATATTTCTCTAAGACTTTCGGTTTTTGTTCATTTTGAACTTTCCCTGAGATCCTTAGAGAATCCATTTGGATGGGCCACAGTAAAGTATGAAATATTTTTGATGTGAGCTTCATTCTTAAATGCAATAGGGCTAAAGGAATACTCTCTTATCAAGTTGTACACGCATCCTAGAGGGAAGGAGTAGAAGGTGTGTGTGTGTGCGTGCGTGTGTGTGTGTGTGTGTGCATTCGAGATAAGAAGTGCAGGTAGGATTTGGTCAAGTGATGGGGATGGAATAAACCCGTAGATTATAGATTATTGTAGCACTGTTACCCTTCTGATAAAACTCAACTCCTTCACAGTATGCTTCCTGCTCACAAACACGGCCCCGCCCTTTGCTTGCCTTCTCATGCATTTATGCTATTTTCTCACTGCCCTCTCATTTCTGCCTTAAACCTTTGAACTTGCTGTTCCCTCTGTGTGAAATGCTCTTCCCAAACTTATCCACAGACCTTATTTCTATGCACGGGCCAAGACTCGGCTTATAAGACACTTTGGTGGTGGGGACCCGCCCCCGGGGACCCCCCCCCCCCCGCCAACTCCCCAAACAAGATGAGTTGCAGATTTAGTTGCTTCCTCTTCTGTGACGGCGTGACTCTTTGCTCGTGTGTCCACCACAGAGTTTTATCATCGGTTCATGTATATTTACATACATATCTTTCCCTCTAGACCCTAAGATGCTCAAGGACAACAGCAACCTTATTTGAACCAATACCTAGGTAATATCTGGCATGGAGGAGACACTTAATAGAGATATGTTAGGAGTTCCCGTTGTGGCTCAGTGGTTAACGAATCTGACTGGGAACCATGAGGTTGCGGGTTCGATCCCTGGCCTTGCTCAGTGGGTTAAGGATCCGGCGTTGCCGTGAGCTGTGGTGTAGGTTGCAGACGTGGCTCGGATCCCGCGTTGCTGTGGCTGTGGCGAAGGCCGGTGGCTATAGTTCCTGTTAGACCCCTAGCCTGGGAACCTCCATGTGCCGAGAGTGTGGCCCTAGAAAAAGGCAAAAAGACAAAAAAAAATAGAGCTTTTAGATGAACTACATTAAGAAGGGGTCAGGTTCTAGCCATTCCAAGGAAGAAGACGGAGTCACACCGCCTCAGCTCTGAAGATGAATGGAATGATCCTGAAAGAAACACAGGCAGGTCTGAGGTTTGGCAGAATGACCACACAAATACCGAGGAAGAAAGTGCAAAATCGAAGAGGTGGTATAGGTCTCGGCATGGCTATTTTGTACCCTCTACAGGTTACCCATGGCATACAGGCATTAACAGGATCTGAGTATTAACAGAAACCAGTTGATAAGAAGGAAAACAGAACACGGGTTCAAATCATAGCGTGGCCCCTGGATCTTCAACGAAATAACACACTTGGGTGTAATCTTTGAGAAATACGTGAATCTCTATGCTAACGTTCCCAACTGTAAAATGCATCTATCGTGTCAATGAAATACATTAACATATGTAAACACTTCAAATAGCCCCCAGCTTGGAGATACACAAATTCATAACTGACTGCACCACTGAAATTCTAAAATCCACAGTGGCCAAGGCGGGAAGCAGACTGAATCCAGGTGAGGCACCAAGTTCAGCAATCTCAGTCCCAAGCTGGATATTCTCTACCTGTCTTCTTTGGATGGCGTGAATTTAAGCTGTGGGACAGCTAAGTTTCAAAAGGTAAATTCATTTTTTGGCTTTTAGAAAAAAAAAAGGCTATGCAGAAAATGGGATTTTCTGGAAAAGCACAGTTAACATAACCTATTGGTGTTTTGGGAAATTTTAATGAGTGCTGCAAGTGTACAGTAAGCTCTGGACATGATTGGGTTCCTAAAAGGTTTCCACGATCTACATAACGTTGCTGAGGAACTTGGTGGTGGAGGCTTCCCAGTCAATGGGAAAACTGCTCGTGTTTCTCTTGATACATTAACGAAATTCTGGGCAGCCAGGACTGACGTATTGAACAAGGTTCTGCATTACTTCAAAACAGGTTTGTCTTTACACTTCATTGTGAGAATTTTTTTTATGGTTTGAAATGACTCAGAGGAAGTTATGTAATGTTTATGGAGACATGTGCTAGAAAATAAACCAGGAACCACAATTGTAGTGTTAGAGGTAGCTCCTCAATATGCCTTCTCATTTATTTATTTAGAAAGTGTGTCTTAAGTAACACTCAGGTAACTACAGGAATTCCAGTTCTGATAATGGCAGAGTAATTTGCACTGAACTAGCCTTCTCACTGATGAAAACTATAAATTCTAGACTTAAAAAAAAAAGTCTCTTGGAAAGCACTGGTGATAGAAAAAAAAAAAAGCAAGGTGACAATGACAGCGATAAGATCTTTGAAAGATGGGTTGCAAAACAGGTGAGATTCACCTTTGTCCAAATTTTTCCCTAAGGGCACTCTAGTTTGCATGAGAATAAGGAACAGAAAGAATTGACCTTACTGGGCTGAGGAGTTGGAGGCTGGATTTGAGGCTGCCAGCACAGCTGGAAATAAAGGGGGGGGGGGAATATCCTGGAAAGGAGGTAGTTATGGAGAAAGGAGCGCATATCCGCATAAAAATTCTTCTCAAATTCTTGGCTGACACTAAAACAATGAATGAGCTGGGTGTGACTCCAAGCAGAAGTCCTAGAATGCACAGCTGGAAGCAAAAGGGCTGAGGAGAGCTGTTAACAAGTGAAGTGTTGGGGAGAGAGAGCTTGGAGTTCAAATCTTACCAGATAAGAGTAAACACTTTGGGCTGCCCACTAGAGCCCCAGAAGGGCCATGCCTCAGAAGTAAGGACCATACCCCAGGACTAAGAGACGTATCTTTGTCACTAATGGCAGAATCAAAACAAGGCCTTCCCTACTAAAGCTCTAAAGCTGAGCCTCTCTCTATGGACGCGAGATAATCTGTCAGTAGTTTAGTATCTGCTAAAACTTAATTCAACACTCTTTAAAATAAAATGACAAAATCCAGAATCTCCATGTTGCATCTTCAGCAATAAGACATACAGTCAAATTTAAAACAAGAAATTATTGCTTCCAGTTACAAGATAAATAAGTACTAGGGATGTGATCTACAACATGATAAATGTAATTTACACTGCTGTAGGTTATACAATGAAAGTTTTTAAAAGAGTAAATCCTAAGAGTTCCCATCATAAGGAAACATCTTTCCTAGTTCTTTAATTTTGCATCTGTGTGGGATGGGGGATGTTCACTGAACTTGTGATTATCCTTTCACGATATATGTGAGTCAAATCATTATGCTGTACACCTTAACTTATGCAGTGCTGCGCATCAATTATATTTCCATAAAACAAAGGAAAAACACAGACATTATTAGACAGTCAAAGATGTAAAAAGTGGCCTATATAAGTCAAGGGAAATATATAGTCTACAGAAGGATACCTTTAGATGAGACAGATTCCGAAATTAACAGATAAAAACTTTAAAATAATTATGATAAATATGTTAAGGAACTTACAAGAGAAGATGGCTATAGTGAAGCGAAGAGACAGGCAATTTCAGAAAGAAAATAATTAGAAATTTTAGAACTGATAGACAAATAGAATATCAGAAAACAAGCTCTTTATTAATGGGCTTAGTAACATCATAAACCGCTCTAAAAAAGAGCAGTGAACTTGAAGTCAGGAAAATAAATATTCAAACCAAAGCAGAGAGAGGAAAAATGATTGAACAAGAAAGGAAAAGCACCTCAAAGACTTGTGAGACAAAGTCAAACAAACTTTTGTGTAATCTGAATCTCAGGAGGAGCGCAGAGGGAAAACTGGGCAAAGACATATTCTAAATCCCTCAAGTTTGATGAAAAACAAAAATCCACTGATACAAGAAGTTAAATGAATGCCAGGCAAGATAAACACAGAGAGAAACCAAACTAGGCCTATCGTGATAAAGTGGCTAAAATCCAAGACATGAAGAAAAATCTTAAAAGCCAGCAAAAAAGATTATACAAATGAACAGTGATAAGAATAATAGCCAACTTCTCATCAGAGGTCACAGAGGCCGGAAGACAAAAGGCAGTGTATGAATAATCATTATTCGTCATCAAGAAAATTCAAATTAAGCCACAAAGAAATTTTATTTCACTAGAACTGATACAATTTTGAAAGATAAATAATGCCAAATGTTGGTGAGCGTACAGAACACCTAGGATGCTTGCACACTGCTGATGTTAATGTAAAGTGGTACAACCATCTTGGAAAAGTGTTTTATAAACCTCAACGCACATCTACCTATTACACAGAAATTGCACCCCTAGACAACTTTCCCTGCAATCCCCAATGAAAACATATGTCCACAGAAGTATTTTTAGGAGAACGTTCCTTGCAGCTTTAGTCAAGATTGCTTCAAATCTGAAATAACCCAAATGTTCATAAACAGGAAAATGGATAAACAAACTGTGGTAGAATAATACTCAGTAATAAAAAGGAATGAAGTGGGAGTGCGGTCAGCATCGTGGTGGCATAAGTCATTCCTTTTATTCTGTCCCCTTTGATTTATAACTAATGAGACATCCGTTACCAAAAACACAGCACCTCTGCACCGAGTAGCAGGATGCCTGGGAGATCTGCTCATTTATGCACATGAAAGTGGGTGGACTGGATTGAAGAGAAGGCTCCAGAGAGAAGGAAGTGGTGGTAGAGCTGGCAGAGGCAGATCCAGCCGCTGGTCAGTGTGACCTTGTTGGCAGAGGAGGTAAGGGTGAGGGCGGAGGGGGCGGTTCTCCCCAGCCACACATTCTTCAGGTAGAGGGATCCATTGCTCTGAGGAGAGACTACGGTGGCTGAGGGCAAGGAAAGGAAAGTGAGGTAGGTGGACAAAGAACTGCAGGAAAATGTCTCCTGCTGTCTGCCCTAGGGTTCTGGCAAAAAGGTCTACGCACTGACCTCTAGGACCCCTTACTCAGGGATTCCTCTGCTGGGCCATGGGAACAACCACAGCCAAAGCCCTAAGTATGTATTTCCCCCCAATCTGCCACCACCCCCTTTTTCCCCATGGTCACCAGGTTTTTTTGTTTTGTTTTGTTTTGTTTTGTTTTGTTTTAATACACATGCTCCCAGTCTTAACTGGCAAGTCAACCAAAAACTTGTGCTATAGCTCCACCTTCTGGAAAATAAAAGAAGGGTCCCTAATTACCAACCTATTGAATTGTTAGAATCAAGGTAAACAAAACCTCGCCTAAATAAGAAAGGTGTTCGCTACTTCAAATGTACTTTTTGTCAAAGACCGTAAAAATCATAGCTATATGTTGTCACAAAAAGAAAATGACAATTTTCTAGCAATTGAACCCAAGGACAAGTAATATTTTTTTTTTTTTTTTGCCTTTTGTCATTTTATGGCCGCGGGTTTATGGCCGCACCCGCGGCATGTGGAGGTTCCCAGGCTAGGGGTCTAATCGGAGCTGTGGCCACTGGCCTGCGCCGCAGCCACAGCAATGCAGGATCCGAGCCGCGTCTGCAGCCTACACCACAGCTCACGGCAACGCCGGATCGTTAACCCACTGAGCAAGGGCAGGGATCGAACCCGCAACCTCATGGTTCCTAGTCGGATTCGTTAACCACTGCGCCACGACGGGAACTCCCCAAGGACAAGTAATATTGCCATCTGGGACATAATTCAAGATAGAGTTACTATGAAGAAATTCAACAAACTATGAGAAAAATAAGAAGGCATACGATGATCTCATAAGTAAAATTGAGAAATGGGAAGGAGTACTTTGCCAAAGAGATTGAAGTTTTAAAAAAGAGCCAGACAGAAATTCTGGAGCTGAGGAACTCAATAAATGAGTTGAAGATTGCATTAGAATGCACTGGAAATAGAACAGATCAGATGGAAGAGAGAATTAGTGAGTTGGAAGACAGAAATCTAGAAATGATTTAAGTAGATACAGAAAGAGAACTAAGATTTTGAAAAAATGAAGAAACCTTATGGGAGTTACCAGTCTTCATTAGAAAAAACAACATGAGCTTCATAGGTATTCCAGAAGGCAAAGAGAGAGAGAAGGAAGCAGAGAGTTTATTTTTTTACTTATTTATTTAGCCACACTTGTGGCATATGGAAGTTCTCAGGCCAGGGATCAAAACCAAGCCACAGCTACGACTTATGCCACAGCTACAGCACCACTGGATCCTTAACCCACTGCCAGGGATTGAACTCGCACATCGGCAGTGACCCAGGCCATGCAGAGACAATGCTGGATCCTCTACCTGCTGACGGCACCACAGCAGGTACTCCCACAGAGTTTCTTTAAAGAAATACTAGTTGAGAACATCTCAAATCTAGGAAAGGAACTAGATATACAAACCCACAAAGCTAACATAATGCGTTATTATCTCAGCACAAAAAGACCTTCTCCAAGATACATTTCAAAAGTCAATGATACATAATTTTAAAAGCAGTCAGGGAGAAAAATATAGTAACCCTACAAAGTAACCCCTATTAGACCAGAAGATTTCTCAGCAGAAACTCTATAGGCTGGGAGAGAGTAGAATGACACATTCAAAATATTGAAAGATAAAAAGTACCAGCCAAGAATACTCTACCTTGCAAAGTTATCCTTCCAAGATGAAGAATAAATAAAGGTTTTCCCAAACACAAGCTGAGGGGGTTCACCACTGTGAAACGCACCTCACCAGAAATTTAAAAGGAGCTCTTCAAGCTGAAACAAACACCTAAGCACCAAATCATGTTAAGTAAACAATAACAGATCTTAAGAGAGATATAAAGAACAATGAAATAATTGTAGGGGACTTTACTATCAGAAAGACATGGATCATCCAAGACAGAATATCAAGCAGGAAATACTGGAATGGAACCACACTTTAGAACAAATGGACTCAATAGACATACACAGGACATCCCATCCAACAGCAGCATACATTCTCCCTACGTGTACGTGGAATATTTCCTGGGATAGATTACATGATAGGCAAAAACCAAAACAAACAAACAAACAAAAAGAACAGAACTCAACAAACCAAAAGACCTTGCAAACTTAAGAAGACTGAAATACTACCAACTATCTCCTCTGATCACCATGGCATGAACCAAGAAATCAACAAGAGGAAAATGAGATTTACGACTATGTGGAAACTGAACAATACTCTCCTCAGCATTCATTGGGTCAATGTAGAAATCCAAAGGGAAATCCAAAGTTATCTCAAAATGAATGAAAACACAACATGTCAAAATCTGTATTAGCTATCTGTTATGAGCTGAATATATATGTCCCCCCGCCCCGACACAAGTCATACATCAAAACTCTAATACCCAATGGGATGGTTAGGAGGTGGACCTTTGGAGGTAATTACATCCTAAAAGTGGAGTCCTCATGATGGGGTGAGTTCCCTTATAAGAAGAGACCAGAGAACCCTTTTCTCCTCTCTCTACCATACGAGGAAACAGTAAGAAAATGGAAAAAACAAAAATGTTTCTCTATTGAGTCTGATATTGGCAACCATCTTGAAATCATCAATGAAGAAATGTTTTCACACAGCTTATCATTAATGTTTATACATTCTAAAGGGCTTCTTTGTGTTCTACTTGGGCAGATGATACATTCTTTCTTCAAACTTCTTGGCCTGCCTTTGTGTATTTATCTGGGATATTTTCCCTTTCATTGTGGAAATGCTTTAGGCAGCTCACACTTTATCATTATAGACTGGCATTTGATACCATGTAAGACTCTGCCAACAGAACTATTGGTTTCTGGATTTTTCTCATGTACAACGGTATCTTAATCCTGAGCATGAGTCTTTCTTTGTAGATTTGTGAAAGCTGTCTGATAGTGAAAGCAAAAATGAAGCTTTCACTTCCTCTATAAATATTTGTGCAGTGACCTATGACTGTTGGCCAGCCTGCCTGCCAACACCCCATTAGAAGTCATCTCTTTTACAATCATCTACTATCATTTGATAACCTCTTGGGGTTACGAGTACAGATGTAAGATCTCGAAGATTTCTGATGGGAATACTTCATATCCCAAGTATGTTTTCCCTTTGAAATGACATCACCGCAAGGAAACATTTTTCAAATACTTTGGCCATCATGTTATGAAAGCTTCCTCAGAAATATAAAGAAAGAAGCACTCTGCGCCTCAAACAGAAAATTTCAGAATCTGGGGTTTAAAGAAAAAAAAAAAAAGTCTTACCCGTTAGTCTTAGCAGATCTGGGTGTAGTGAGGTAACAGAAGCCAGGAAGGAATGGTGCCATTGTTACAAAGACCGCTATAGGACTCTTCTGTCAAATTCTGGTGTTTGGAAAGCTCATAGGTACTTGGTTTTGTTTGAAAGACGGTATCAGTACTTCAGATTGGAGCACAGAAATAATTCAGGGCACATTACATGAAAACTTACTGCTAAGGAGATCAGTCCAATAGCCACTCACGGGTTAAGTCTTTCATCTCTAGGAGTTCCCGTTGTGGCACAGCAGAAACGAATCCAAATAGTATCCATGAGGATGTGGGTTCGATCCCTGGCCTTGCTTAGTGGCTTGGGGATCCGACGTTGCTTGGAGCTGTAGTGTAGGTTGGCGACAAGACTTGGAACCCAAGTTGCTGTAGCTGTGGTGTAGACTGGCAGCTGTAGCTCCAAATTGACCCCTAGTCTGGAACTTCCATATGCCACAGAGCTGACCCTAAAAACAAACAAACAAACAAACAACAACAAAAAAAGATTTTCATCTCTAAGTTTTCTCCTACCTGCTAGTATTTTATGGATAAATGTCACCAAGGGATCTCTGTAGCTACCTCTTTAGCTTAAAACACTGCATTTTCTAGAAATGCTCTGGGCAGGGCAATAACAAGATTTTTACTCAGACTGTGAGGAAAAATTTCCTTTTTAAGGGCCAGAAATGGACCACTGTGATAGAAGTAATACCTGTGATGTGTAAGTTTCTCACATTCTAGTTCTCGTGTGTGTGTGTGTGTGTGTGTGTGTGTGTGTGTGTGCGTGTTTTCCCAATGTCGAGTTTTCTTGCAATGTATAGAGTTGGGGAAAGTACATTAAATATTTATGAAGGATCTATTATATACCACCTTCTGAGTTACACACCTCCCACCCAGAGAGAGTACTAACAAGAATAATAATAGAGCACATTAACTTAGCAACTACAATGTGCCAGGCTCTGTTCTAAGCACTTTACTGGGAAAAATCTCATTTGATTTTTATGACAACCCTATGAGGTAGGTAGCTTTATCTCGATTGCGCAGATGAAGAAACTGAAAGCTCAAAGGCGAAGACAGCAAAAACATGCAGCTAACAAGAAATAGAGCCAGAATTCAAACCCGGGCAGCCTGACTCTCAAGTCCACCACTTGATACAACTTTATTAATGTGCCTCAGGAGCTCATAGCTGGACAAGAAGAGACGCAAATTGAGATTATCTTAGAGACCTGGAAGAAAAGAAGGAGACACCCAAAGGAGGAAAATACTCATCTTCCAGTTCTGAGGGTCAGGGAGGACTTCATGGAATTGATGTTGAAACTGACACATGGAGAGCGTGTAGCGTTTCCAGACAGACGAGCTGAGGAAAGGCACTGCAGATAAAAGGAACGTGGTCAACACAGATGTCAATGTGTGCAAGAGCGTGGAGTGACAGTGAGTCAGTGCCTGCTGGAATGTGGGGCACATACAGACCTGAGACTGGTCTGAGATGAGCCAGTTGGAGGCAGGGGCAGCAGCCCTGGAAGAAAGGGTTCCCGCGCTGTACCACGGAGTGATGGCTTTTCTATGTGCCTCGGGTCTACGAAGGACCTCACACTGGACATCTGCATGACTCAACTTTTAACTTCAGAAAATAACCTTAAGGTCTGTGCCATGTCAGATTTAAAGAGGCTACGGTTGGAGACAGGAAAACAAGTAGGATGTTACAAAACTATTCAGACAAAGGGTGCAAGAGCCTCAAGTCAGCTGTGTTTAGCTGTTGGAGAGATCTACTGGAGAAATGTTTCGTACTAGGATTGACAGAATCGAGGAGGTTGGCTGGGTTGGGGGTGAGGGTGAGGGTTACGGGTAAGTGGAAGGTGGTGCTGTGCACTTCGCTCAAGAACGTGGAATGGAGAGCAGGGGGGTGAGAAGCCTGAATTCTGCTTTGCGACTCACCTCCTTACTTCCGTCTCCTCACCCACCCCTCTTTCCCTCTTTCCTCTGAGCCCCAACATCACCATGAGATATTACAGTTTGGATCTTTTATTTTTAGCTTTCTTTATTTTTTTATTGATGTACAGTTGCTGAACAATATTATTTAAGTGACAGGTACACAATCTAGTGATTCATCATGTTTAAATGTTATACTTCACTTGTAATTATTATAAAATATTGGCTATACTTTTTTTCTGGTCTTTTTAGGGAATATTGGCTATACTTATTTTACTTTATTGTCTTTTTAGGGCTGTACCCATGGCATACGGAGGTTCCCAGACTAGGGGTCAAATTGGACCATAGCCACCAGCCTAAGACACAGCCATGGCAAACACCAGATCCAAACCGCATCCACGATCTACACTGCAGTTGCAGCAACACCAGATGCTTTAACACCCTGAGTGAGGCCAGGGATCAAACCCGCATCCTCATGGTCGCTAGCCGGGTTGGCAACCTGCTGAGCCACAATGGGAACTCCTCCTTATAGCTTATTTTACAGCTAATAGTTTTAACCTCTTAATCTCCTGCCGTTGTTTTTGGAATTATTTATTTATTTTTTAATTGAAGTATAGTGTATTTACAATTTGTTAATTTCAAATGTATTTCAGATATACACGGTCTTTTCTGAGTCTTTCCCCATATAGATTATTATAAGATATTCAGTAAAGTTCCCTGTGTTACACAGTAGGTCCTTTTTGTTTATCTATTTTATATATAGCAGTTTGTATCTGCTAATCCTAGACCATGGTTTGGGTCTTCACTTTGTTTCATAGTTGTATACACCTGTCTTCGGCTTATTAGCAGTGGAGTTTGTTGGTCCCAGAGCCTGTAATATATTTATTATTCAATAAATGTTTGTTAAATGAGTTAATGAAGAACACAACCATTTTTATATGAACGGATAATTGAGCGGCCAAAGGAAACTTGCTCCCCATAAGAGTCCATGCTTTATCCCATTTTGCCTTCCAAAGAGAATAAAATGGGAAGCTCCCACCTGGGGCAGTGGGTTAAGGATCTGGTGTTCCCACAGCTGTGGCACAGGTCCAATCCCTGGCCAAGGAACTTTCACATGCCTTGGGTGCAGCCTAAATAAATAAATACATGAGGATAAAATGGTCCTTCCTCCTCAAAATACGTCATGGGTTTTAAAGCAGAGATGGCACCACTCCTTTGACTCCAGTCCGTTATTTTTCAGCTTGAAAATCCCCGGTCCCTTCAAATGTTTCACGTACAACATCATTTCCATACACTTCATCATCCTACTTGCACATGCTCCAGGCTCTCCGTGTTCTTTTTTAAATGGGACACTCTGGTAATCTGATCCATACTGAATGCGATGCGGCCATAACTTCTGAAGAGGGGTGAAATCAAGTCCTTTCAGAGCTAATGTCAGAAGTGTTTTTAAGGAAGAAACTCCATTTAGGAAATTAAATCAGTAAGCAGCTTGAGGGAGATGGCGAGACCTTGAAGGCATACGTTAGTGACGGTCAAGGAAGCCGCAGACTAAACTATTCTCGCTTGGAAACTAATAGAAACTGTAGCTTGGGGAAGAGCTGAAAATAGTGAGCGTGAGGACTTAATTTTGGAGAAAGTTTAACTGAAATAAATAAAACATGCGTAACGCTGAAGTAATGAATCCAAAGTATACAATTCAATGACTTTTTAGGAAATGAATACACCAGACGATGAAGGAAAACCATTATCGATAACTAACCCTGTTTAGTCCCCGTCTTGTCCTTTTCTGTATCAAAGGAGATGCTGACTACGGGCAGTCTTGTTTCTCTGTTCCAAGCAATGACCTATCCAAGTCTGGCTTCTTCCTTCAGGATGTCCCTGCTGAGCCCGTTCCCCTAGCCTCAGGTGAAAAGGCTGTGCATCACCAATGTCAACAGACTGAAAATCTAGGGCTTCAGAACCTCACCATTTGCCAGCAGGTTCCTCTCAGTGGGGCCTTGTCTTCCATGCAATGGCAAACTGCTTGGTCAAGGTTTTGGCTTAGTCTTCAGACTTCGGCCCCACATGGTTTTGAAACTCAGGAAAACAAGCCCCCACCCCCACCCCCCAATCTCCAGTTGGTTTTTTTTCTGTGCCAAGTGAGTGAGCACCAAAATCTCTGCTGCTTTCTCGGCTCTCATCATGGTCCTCTGCCCAGGCCGAACCTCTCCGTCTGAACCTTCACCAGGAATCCGCATATGAGCGTTCCCGTCGTGGCTCCATGGAAACAAATCTGACTAGCATCCATGAGGACACAGGTTCGATCCCTGGCCTCACTCAGTGGGTTAAGGATCTGGTGTTGCTGTGGCTATGATGTAGGCCATCAGCTGAAGCTCTGATTGGACCCCTAGGCTGGGAACCTCCATATGCTGGGGGTATGGCCCTTAAAACACAAAAAAGAAAAACAAAATTCATGTATGTCCCCAGTGACAGCTGAAGTTCCTCATTTTTTCTCTGAGTATTTCTCTCTGTCTGAAATATTACTCCCTTCTAGTGCTTTTTAAATATATCAGGAGTCAGCAAACTTTACTGTCAAGACCAGATAGTAAATATTCTTGGCTTTGCTGGCCATATGGCTTTTGTCACAACTACTTAATTATGCTGCTATAGCATAAAACAGTACCTCCCAAAATAGGCATGGCTGATTTGGCCCATGGCCTACAGTTTTGCCAACCCCTTAAACACATAATTATTGTAATTTACTTAATATTCCTAGTTCTTCAATGAGATAAGTGGTGTCTACATGCTAGCTCGTCCTAGCTCGGAGCAGAACCTTACCAGAGGGCTTTTAAGAACAAGAATGGCTGATCTGTAATTTGAAATTCTTGGAGTGCTATGACATAAAGCCTTCTCTTTTCCAAACTTTCAGCAAACTCTTACTGTACACACAGAGGCTTCTGTGAGTAGGATCTGTGTGTGTTTGTGTGTGTATGTGTGTGCATGTGTGTGAGTGTGACAGTGGGATAGAATTAATTTGGGAGATTGATAACTTTTGATGATTTAGAAATTCAGTAAACAATGCTTCTTGTTTCTCTATCAAGTGTCAGAAATAATTGGAAGAGAAACATAAGAGACATGAAATTGGAGCTCAGAATATCACTTTCATTAGTGATAAGTTTGTTACATTAGTAATGTCTTGTTTTGTTTGTGATCATGTGGTTTTTCTTTTTTTTTTTCTGCCTTCTTTTAGATTTACTGAGGATTCTTTCTATCTCTAATATTGGCTTTTACATTTTTGTGTGTTTTTTTCTTTTTTTATTTGGGTTAACTGGTTGCCTTTGGAGAAAGGAAAAACAGCAAACTCTAGCCTGCAGCCCAAATCCTTCCCATTGTCTGTTTTAAACAAATTTTTATTGGAATATAGACATACTCAATCATTTACTTATGTCAATGGCTAAGTTTACACAACAACAGCAGAACTGAATTGTTGTGACAGAAACAAAATGGCCTGCAAAGACAAAAATATTTTTTATTGGGTCCTTGGCAGAAAAGTTTTGCCAAACTCTGCTCTAGGGTTGACAATATATACCTGCATTCATCACAGCCCCCCTATGATTGTGTATTGGTCTTTGGATCCTTTTATTTCTATCGTGTTTATGTATTTCTTTCTGTATGTTGAATTTGTGTATTTAGGTGCATGCATATTTAAAATTGTGATTATTTCATTTTATATTGATTTCCTTATCGTTACATTTATCTTCAATAAAGACTGTTTCTTTAAGGTCCCCGTTTTCTGATGTAAGTGTAGCTTACAATTTCATTTGGTTTTTCTTGAATGATACATCTATTTCCACGTTTTAACTCATAAGTGTTCTGTTCTTCATATTTAAAGTTCATCTCTTGTTAACAACATATTGTGAAGTTTTGTTTTTTATCCAGTCTGACAGTCTTATTATTTTGCTTAGAGTATTTCGTCTATTTATATTTAATGTAATTACAGATATAGTTGGGCTTGTATCTACCATCTTACTAGCTTTTTTCCTTTTTTTCTATTTAAGCCATCTGTTTTACATTACTTCACTTCTTTCTTATCTCCCTGTTGGTTAATCACATATGTTTTTATTATTCCAGTTTACCTCATATAATTTGTTAGCTACAAACTTTTTTTGCTTTCCTTCAGTGGTTATCCTAGAGGTTATGGCATGACTTATTAGATTCTAATGCAAATTTATATGTTTACCCTTTCTTGGATATACTTAGACTTTTTTAACTGCATTTGCTTCTTTCCCACCTTTTTTATTAGTCTTGTCATATATTTTAATTGAGTACATATTTAAAACTTCAAAGACATCATAATAACCATTTCTTATAGACAATATTTACTCATATAGTCACATACATATTTACATATAATATTTCTTTATTTACCCATATACATACACCCTTCTGGTACTCTTTTTTTTTTAACCCCTTCTCTTCTTTTTATCCACCTAGAGTCATTTCATTTTGCTTAAAGAAGTCCCTTGAGTATTTCTTGTAAAGAAGGCCTTATTGGTGATTAGCTTCCTTTGTAGTTGTTTTTCTGAAAATATTTTTATTTTACCTTCGTCTTTGAAGAATTCACTTTTTTCCCCTCGTGTGGCCCTTTATATAAATTATTCCATTTTCATCTTGCTTTAACCATTTCCTCTGAGAAATCAGATGCAAGTCACTTGTTTCTTTTAATTTGTTTCTCCTTATTTTTTAGTGCTTCTAGAATTGTCTTCATGTGTTTAAATTTAGAAGCTTGACACTCATGTGCCTATATATGTTTATACTTCTTGAGTTTTGATGAGCTTAAGACTGTGGATTGATATCTTGTTTTACTTTTAGAAAATGCTTTAGTTTTAGAAAATGCATTCTCTGTCTCCTCTGATTCTGGAATACCATTAATACATACCACTTGAGCATTTCCTGCATATCTCTTATGCAATATCTTTTTCATTCTTCTTTCTCCCTATGTTTCAATTTAGGTATATTTTATTGGTTATATTTTATTTATATATTTTATATTCTAGACCACTTACCCTTTTTATCTGCCATGAGCAATCTGCTACTAAACCCATTAATTTCAGATGCTGTAGTTTTCCAGTTCTATAATGTTCATTTATTTTTATAGTATAAATGCCCTTCTTGATTACATTTGAATTCTTTCATCTATTTTGTCATTTGAAAATTTTTAGTAAACATATTTACCATGATTATTTTAAAGTCATTGCATGCTAGCTGTAAAATCTGATTGCTTTGTTTCTCTTACCAATACATATTTTCTTGCCTCTTCCCCTGACTTGTAATATTTATGTCATTCTAGACACTGAACAATTCTGAAGGATACAGATAATATTGTGTCTCACCAGAGATGAGTGGTCCTTTCCTTTTAGACAGATAGGGTAAAGGGGTGAGCTAAACGTGACTGAGTTTCTATTTTGGCAAAGATTCTATCTTCCCTTGACTTGCTCCTGTTTTTACGTAGTGACCTTGCAGACTTTCGATTGAGAGCCTAGCATATTTCAGTTTCTTCACATATCGGCGATCACAGGAGATTCAGCTCTGGCTTTCAGAGACTCTGTCCTAGTTCTCCAGCCTCTTACTCTAAACAAACTTAAAATTTTGCAAGTATCTTACAGTGCAGACCAGAAGTGTGTTTCAAGGTCTTATCCTGATGGAAACTCTTCATTTCCTACACTCTGAAAGACTGCAAGAAATATTATTCTGTGTTTTAGAGGTTTTAGTCTAGTTTAGAGCTCAAGAATGGCCCATGGGAAAAACCTGCAAAACTCCAAGCTGTTAATGACTGACCAAAAAACTTTGTGAGCTTTTATTCCAAGAAGAGGTTCTGATCCTCAGTCTGTGCCCAATATCAACAAATGCCCTCAAGGAAAAAAAAAAATGGCTTGGGATTGTCAACTCATCTCTAAGCAGTTATCCACTCTTTAGAATTTTATTTCATCTCGTCTTCATAGTTTTCACAGCTCTGAGATGACTTTAAAATGTAATGCTTGTAATTTATCTGACTTTTTCAGTTGTTATAATGGACCTTTCATAATCTACTTTATCTTACTTGAAAGTAGAAATCTCTTGAAAGGCTATTCTTTATTGGTGAGCAAAGTTGATGTATTGTGTTTAATCCAGTGCTCAATAAATATTTACTGAACACCGTCATATCAATAAAGGATACATTTGGCTAGTCACTTATGATGGAGCATGATTAATGTGAGAAAAAATGATCTATACATGTATGTGTAACTGGTTCACCATGCTGTATAGTAGAAAAATGACAGAACACTCTAAACCAACTATAATGAGAAAAATGAAAATCATTATATATATAAAAAAGAATACATTTGGCTGTGAGTAACAGAAAATCTGACTATGGTAGCTTAAAGAAACAAGTCTTTCTCCTGCTCATTTAATAAGAACTCAAGAGTTAGGCAATAACTAATATTGTTTCAGCAGCTCAGTGATGTCAGTGTTGATGATGTCTCTGAAATTCTCTTGGCATTTCCCAAATGCATCTCATCTCAGAGTCACCAGATGCTTACAGCTTCAAATAATATTTCCACATTCAAGGCAAAAAGAACACAGTAGGAAGGACCATGATAGTCAACCGTGCTTTTTACTGGGAAAACCATTGCTCTCCAAAATCTCTCAACTAATTCCAGATTTATTTGATTGACCAGACTCTGTCATATAGCCACCACCAGCAGTGAGGGAGGGTAGGAAATTCAGTACTTATCTAAGTAGGAGTTGATCAGGTAAAGAGTAAATGTGGCAGGTGAAGAATGATCTAGGCAAAGAAAAAAAAATCAATGCAAAGGACAATCAATAGATAAGACAATGTCATATCAGACTTTCAGGAGAAACAGAAAACCAAGAATACTTTGATCAGTAAGGTCACTTTTATTCTCTCCCATAATAAGATATCTGGAAGAAGGATAGAGTAGGCTAATTTAAAGATACCACGAAATCACTAAGGATCTATACAATATAATCTTTCTGCTCTGCCATTCTCAAAGGCTAGCAGCTCCACTCATGATCGCCTATTTGCTCTAGCACCTCTAGGCACCATATCTTTACATATCAAATTTCAGAGGTAAGAATAGGAATTATTCCTGTCTTGGATCCCAAGAGCACTCAAAAGACTTTCAGAATAGTGTCACATGATGAATGTCAATGAATGGCCTAAATTAACTATTTTGAAAAGGTAATGAGCCGACCACCATTTCTTAGAACAATTGAGATTTATTCCTAAGAACCCCAACTTCTCAAAGTATATCTCCTCTGTAGGACCATTAAATACATAAGGGTATTTTTAGCAAGGAAAAATGGGAGAATGGCTGCTGCAATCAGTAGTGTTTGCTACTGAAATCGTGAGATGCTCAGGGAACTCAAATAATTCAGTATGTTTAGAATACAAAGGACAAGGCTGGGAGTCAGGTGAATGAAAAAGCAGATACATACAGCAAAAATGGACAGAACACTGCAAATCAACTATAATAGAAAAGATAAAATTCTTAAAAAACAAACAACAACAAAAAGGGGATAGGCCAGATCGTGATGGACTTTTTAAGTTATAGCCTGAATTCAGATTTCCTCTGGAAGGCAATGGGGAGCCACTCAACCAGGGAACCCCTTTAAGCAGGGAAAAGACACAATCAGATTTTTAATTTGGAAATAATAATCTGGCCTTGTTATGAAGAATGAACACATGAGACAAGACCGATGACAGTACCATCTAAAGAAACATACAGCGTGGCTGTAAAGTAATGAGATGTTGTCCAGGTGATTTTAAAATGATAATAGCTAATATTTACCTGACTTAACACACTAGCCAGGTAAGATCTTTAACACTTGAGGGATGAGACTTAGCAAGGTTAAGTAACCTGCCCAAAGTGATGTAGTTGGTGCCATAGCTGGGATTTGAACTCAGATAGTCTGTCCCCAGAGACCGGATGCCTAACCACAACAGTGTAATGCTCATTATTATGCTTATTACGCATAGCACCCGACCTTCGGTACAACAAAGAATCTACCCAAGGAGATGAGATACCTGTGAGGGGGAAGCATGACTTGGGAGAGCTGTGGGTTCAAATCCTGACTCTGATGCTCACCAGCAGCATCCTTGGCTAAGCCACCCCAGCCCTCTAAGGCTCAGTTTCCTCATCTCTATAACCAGGGAAGCCATCTGTCTCTCGGGAAAAGCGAAGACTGAATTCAAAGAGACGATGTCAGTAAAACTTGCTGCACACAGAAGATCCTTAAAATTGCTTGACCTTGGAAGTTCCTTGTAGCACAGCGGGTTAAGGATCTGGCTTGCTGCAGCTGTGGCACAGGTTTGATCCTTGGCTCAGGAACTTCCACATGCTGAGGACATGGCCAAAAAAAAAAAAAAAAAAAATTGTTTGATCTCTTTCCTGTCTTTTGTCAAGTATCAATGCCTGTTTGTGAAGCAGACATTCCAGGCTCTGAGACTGCAGAATTTAGAAAGTGAGTGATTCTTGATTACTCACAGCAATGGGGAGAAGCAGCACTAGAGCGGAGATTTCAGACGGGGGGGTTCTATGAGCTTGAAGGGAAAAATCACATCTTGGTCTTCACTGACCTCTAACTGAGAATTACAGGTGTTTTTGTTTGTTTGTTTGTTTTCCGGCCATCAGCAGCAAACCTACACGACAGAGTTCTTGTGCCTCTGGCCACCTGTACAAATCAGATATTGTCACCTCATGTTTCAGTGATTGCCGATATCTCGAAATGTTTTTTTTTTTTTTTTTTTTTACTTTCACCCCTACTTTGAAAGGACTTCTGTTATTAGATACCGGTCACAGAATCATATTGATTAATGAATTGATAGAAAAGCGTGCACACACGTTTCTAATTTCCTAAGTTTTCTCTCTCATAAATTTGAAAATATTTTCATAACTCGATTTCAACAAAATTGGTCATCCTATGCATTTTATATGTTGTGTCTAAAAACATGAGAAGTCCCTGGGAATTCCTGACTGCAACGGGGGTGACAGGACAGGGTGAAGCACTGCACTAAAGGCACTCGGGCAGAGGTGGCGGGGACCGGGCGGGCGGACCCCCGCAGGGCGATGCGAAGCCTATCGGTCCGGTCCGGGCCACAAGGTGTTTTGGGGCAAGAAACCCAGTGTTCTGCTCCCGCCTGTGACCCTCAGCCCAGCCCAGGCAGGAAGCAGATGACCCAAGCCTGGCAGCTTTTTCCTGAGCATTCTTGTAAAAAAAGCAACCGCATTGCCACATGTGCCTGGAATTTGGTTTCCAAGCCAAGTGTCAGCTTTTCCAGGCTAAGACTCCCTCAGGTTTTGGCCCAGGTTCTCCAGCTGTCAAGGCCCAGCCCTTTCAGTACCTCAACCACCTGCCAGAGCGAACAGATTCACGGAATTCTGGCCGCTACTTCTGAGTCACGTCGTCAGCCGCAGGCTTCCACCTGCAGCCTCGGGGGGCCACAAGGTGCCTGGGGAGACAACCGCGCTGACCCAGCCTGGCAGGGCAGCGTGTCCTTCCCTGTGGGCCAGGAGCCTTTCCAAATCGGGCCAGTTTCCTCCTCGCTGCGATCAAGAGGCATTTTCTTCTCCGAGAGTGAGTCTGGGTTGCTCGATCTTATCTAGAAATTGGAATTTCTCTCAAGTTATTCTTTCTTTCTGGAATCCAACAACCCATTTACCACAGGAAATGGTAGGGAGAAAGGCTTACGAAATGGGAGGATATTGTTATAAATAGGAGCTCTTGCTGTGACTTTCTTAAATAAACAGGTTGCTAATGTTTCCAGGCCGCGGCGCAGCTACTGTTCAGAGGCTGGTGAGACAGTTTTCCTGTTAAAAAAAAAAAAAGGACAGTCTCTCCATGCAAGCTCCAGAAGTGAGGCGAACCCCATTACAGTCCTGGTTTGGGGAAAGAGTCCCACCCACCCCTGCAAGATGAGTGAAGAAGTTTTAAGCCTCTAGAGATGAGGACGGCCTAGGTGGTGTGTGCTGCAGGGATGGGGAAAGCCCCCTGTTGCAGAAAATTCTCTACCGTCAGCCACACAGTCAGGACCTGAAATAACATCACCATACGCATATGGGCAATATGAGTGTGTGTGTATATATACACACACATACATACATACATATACACACACATTATATATACACACACACACTTATATACACACACACCTATTACATGTACTTATCTATTATTAAAACTTCTAATGCTTCCATGAGAAAAATACACAAAATTGTTTCCACTAGTTACCTTTTTATATTAACTATTCACCTAAACCTTTTCAACTCTGGACTGACAGATTAGAGACAGTGAGAGAAGACAGAATTATTAGATGCAGTACTGGGGCTTAGAGAGGCCACATGTGATGAGCAGAAGAGGAATGAAAGCAAAACTCTGGAGGAAATGCACTGTTGTTTTTTTCTTTGTCTTTTTGTCTTTTCTAGGGCTGCACCCGCGCGGCATATGGAGGTTCCCAGGCTAGGGGTCTAACAGGAGCTGTAGCCGCCGGCCTACACCACAGCCACAGCCACAGTAACGTCAGGTCCGAGCCGCGTCTGCAACCTACACCACAGCTCATGGCAACGCCAGATCCTTAACCCACTGAGCGAGGCCAGGGATCAAACCCGCAACCTCATGGTTCCTAGTTGGATTCATTTCTGCTGCGCCACGACAAGAACTCCTTGTTTTTTTTGTTTTGTTTTGTTTTGTTTGACAGAAAAACAGTCCGGCCTTTTTTTTTTTTTTTTTTTT